>MCJB01018760.1:81367-156553 GCA_002018475.1 Nicotiana obtusifolia | reverse complement strand
CCCCCCCCCAAATCCAATTAAATTGGGAGAAAAGTTTAATAACATTTGACATAAAGTTTAAGTAAAATTATGAACGTACGTTACGATAACTTTTGTCGACTTTTGTTTCATAACTCGTTTGACATCAAGACATATGATACGGATATTATATGTTTCAAATACCTTAAAACACGACCTCTTGGTAATATTAATCACCTCTAGATTTTCCCGAAAATACGAGTTACAACATCCTTGATTCGTTTAACTTCTAATACTTGTTAACCACTCTTATACACCCTTGTATTAATTAAGACCAATAGGCTTAAATTCTTTTCATCTCAAAGATAATCTCTTCTCTGACCTACGTAGACTAACTTACGGTGTAATTTAACGTATGCAAATATGGGTTGTAACAGTAAGTCCCGACCATGTGCACCGTGGTCCAATTTTTCACCTGTAGAACCTCTTCTGGATCCACTTTCCGCATTTGTGAATTCCCAGGCCTCCGCCCTTGCTCGCATCTGCGGTCTAACTTATGCATGCGGGCTTGTAGATGCAGCAACCACCCTGCATCTGAGATCCTCCCCAAGTGCAGCCTAGCCCTCTTCTACGACAATCATCCGTAGCTGCGGACTCGCATCTATGGATACCTGTCTGCACCTACGGACTTAGCTTAGCCTAGACCTATCCGCACCTGTGCTCCATAGGCCGCTTCTACAGCATGGCACGGGCAGCAAATCCCTCGCATATGTGATTGCACCAGAACTCCCAAGCTTCAATAATCATTTGAAGTCCAAAAATGATCCGCCAACCACCTGAAACACACCCAAGGTCCTCGGGACCCTATCCAAACATACCAACAAGTCCTAAAACACAATACAAACTTACTTGAAGCCTCAAATCACAAACAACATCAAAATCATGAATCTCACAACAATTCAATCCTAATGAAACTAATGAATTTTCAACTTCTAAACCTTATGTCGAACCATATCAAATCAACTCCGAATGATTTCAAATTTGGCATGTAATTCCCAAATAACACAAAAGGCTTCTCAAACAAAAATCCGAACCCGATATCAACAAAGTCAACTCTCCGTCAAACCTCTCAAACTTCCAAACCTTCTACTTTCCATCTTTTGTCAAAAAGCGTCAAATCAACATGCGGACCTCCAAATCAACATCCGAACATACGCCTATGTCCAAAATAGTCGTACGAAGTTATTAGAAGCATCAACTCCATTTCAGTGTCTTCTACACAAAACTCAAAGTTCAATCATCTCTTTCAACTTAAGCTCTCAACCTTGGGACTAAGTAACCCAATTCACTCCGAAACATCCCAAAATCAATCCAACCACCCCAGCAAGTGATACGCTCAAATTACACCTTAATAAATAATGTAAGCGATCGATGTCAAATATAATAACCCAACAAGGCTGGGGTCGAATCCCATAGGGAACAGGTGTGAAAAGTTTACTTGATTAGCATATTACTCAACTACAGTCGTAATTCTATCCAGGTAATCGTAACAAAAGTATGAATTGAACTTAGTTTTAAATAAAGTCTAATTGCAATATTGAGAATATGAATAATATGATTAAAGAAACCAAGGTTGTGTCCCCATTAATGAAATGTAATGCTATTGATGTCAATATGATATATTTCTAACGGATGATTCTTTTGATATGCAATTGATGTCTAAGTGACTACCCAATATTTTCCAATAGTTAGGTAATATTTCCTCTTTATGATTTTTCCAAATATAAAATAGTTGAGATTAATAACAATCAATTTATGCCAAATAAAAACCCACTTATTCCTTAGCGATTTTATTAAACAAGGTTTAAAGCCTTGAGTCTTTGATATTTACTTCTACCAAATTCTACCCCGCTTTCCCAAGCAAAGATGGAATTTAATGGCGTTTGTTAATGTTTGCAACCACCAACAATGATTAAGGAATGAGAACTAAACCGCTAAATATATATTCAATAATCAAACACCCAATGACATCACACCCATTTAAGGATCACAACCTTAGTGGTTGAAATTAGTTACTCATTCTAAAATCTAATCAAAAGAATATTAATTGTCATAAAGCTTACAAAGTAAAAGATTCTTGACCCAAAAGCTTCTAAGAGATAGGAATATTCAAGCATTGTACTTTCTGCTCCAAAGTCTGACTAGATAGCCCCCACAAAACCCTAGTAGACCTATTTATAGAGGCCCAAAAATCGAGGCAAAAATTCAGACTTATTTGCCCCGAAGTCAAAAATGCGACCGCATTTCTGTCGCATAACAGAAATGTGCTATGCAATTTTGACACGTCTGTCGCAGATTTCAACCCTAGGTTTTCCTTCATCGCATCCATGGTTTGCAGTCCGCATTGTAGAAATGAGACTGCATCTTGCATTGCGGTTTCTTCCTTCAGTAGACTTCGTGCTTGGTTTGCGGTTGCTTCTGCGGCTCGCATACCAGTTATGCGATCGCAGATGCGATCACATTTCTCACTCTGAACTTCGCCTAGGACTCTACTTTGGTCTGCGATCTCCGTGTGAAATTCTGCGGCTCGCATACCAGTTGGAGATCCCATAAGGACTTTTTAAGCTTGTAATGTAGGTTTAGGGAAGGGTCAGATAAATATTTAGATATAAGTGACTACATCTTCCTTGAACACTAATCACGTTTTCTTCTCTTTTAACAATTTGTTTCTTTTCAAACCCCATAGCCGCATTGGCATCTAGTTCCCAAAATGGACCCACCTTAAATACCTCTCAAATTTTCTTCAAAGCTCCATAAATATAGACATATACTTATTTTTCTCTTTTTTTTTGTATTTTTTTATTTTTATTCTTTATTTTTTTGGAGCTTGCATAATTTCATATGAGCACTTTTGAGGTATATGCTCTCATCCTCAATGTATAACCTTACCCATTTCCATTTTGACGAACACCCCCAACTTATGCTTTTAGCCTAATTCTTAATGTTCAAGGAGGAGCGGGTTCAAAAGAGGTAATAATTTTACAAAAGGGGAAAGGTTTGTAATGAGGTGGCCAAAGAAAAGGTTAAAGGCTCAAATAGGGCACTAGTGATATTATTTATACAAAGGTAGGCTTGAAAGGCTAAAGAGGTTTCACAAATCAAACAAAGAATGCCTAGGATGATCTCCCCAACTAAGTGTAATTATTATAAGCGTCGAAAAACCAATCGGGCAAGTTCTAGATGGCAGAAGCAAACATAAGAATTATCTACACAAAGAGCTCACACACATGGCACACAAACTGTTTGGTTCACATAGTTTAAAGCCCTGGAATTAACATTTGACAACTCAAGGATTTCATCATATATAAATACATAACTCTAGGTAGATATAGAGTCACAGAGCAAGCCTCAAGTTCACACAGTTGATCTTTTGAAAGGGTATGATTTATGTATAAACACACATGCTTGAGACTACACAATTACACCATCCCGGTCAACATGTTGCATTCTACTGTCCTGGTTCTACTATTACACCCTTGAAAAAGAACCCGGCAAAGAAAAAACAAGGGGAATTCTACTTCTAATCACTAAAGATGGAAAACTATCTACTAATTAAAGACAACTTGCGTACAGAAATCATAAAGCACTAATATATACTACAATTGCTAATGTCGCAAAACAAAAATACAACTATACAGATAAGGCTACCACCCCAACCAAAAGCATGCATTGTCCCCAATGCATATAAACATAAAGTAGAGTGGAAGGGGCTCCCTGGGGCGCACTAAGCGCTTGGGAGTCTGTAGCCGGTTGACCCTCTGCGTCTGAAGGAGGGATGTTGGACTGGTCGGGAACTAGAGTTGGAGCCTGTGAGCTGCTAGCCTCCCCCGGCGATGGCTGAGTGGCCGATGGGTCTGCAGGGGCGGCCAAATATAAAAGAGTTGAGATTAAGAACAATCAACTAATGCCAAATAAAAACCTACTTATTCCTAAGCGATTTTATTAAACAAGGTTTAAAGCCTTGAGACTTTGATATTTACTTCTACCAAATTCTACCCCGCTTTCCCACGGAATTTAATGGTGTTTGTTAATGTTTACAACCACCAACAATGATTAATGAATGAGAAGTAAATAAATATCAATCAACCGTTAAATATATATTCAATATCCAACACCCAATGACATCACACCCATTTAGGGTTCACAAGCTTAGTGGTTGAAATTAGTTACTCATTCTAAAATCTGAAATCAAAAGAATATTAATTGTCATAAAGCTTACAAAGTAAAAGATTCTTGACCCAAAAGCTTCTAAGAGATAGGAATATTCAAGCCTTGTACTTTCTGCTCCAAAGTCTGACAAGATAGCTCCCACAAAACCCTAGTAGACCTATTTATAGAGGCCCAAAAATCGAGGCAAAAATTCAGACTGATCTGCCCCGAAATCAAAAATGCGACCGCATTTCTGTTGCATAACAGAAATGTGATCCGCAATTTTGACACGTCTGTCGCAGATTTCAGCCCTAGGTTGCCTTCATCGCATCCATGATTTGCGGTCCGCATTGTATAAATGCGACCGCATCTTGCATCGCGGTTTCTTCCTTCAGTAGACTTCGCTTGGTTTTTGGTTGCTTGTGTGGCTCGCATACAAGTTATGCGATCGCAGATGCGATCGCATTTCTAACATTGAACTTCGCCCAGGACTCTACTTTGGTCTGCGATCTCCGTGTGAAATTCTGCGGCTCGCATACCAGTTATGCGATCGCATATGCGACCACATTCTTGACGTGAAATTTTGCCCAGAAGTCTGTCTTGATCTGCTATCTTGATGTGAAGTATGCGGCTTGCATGTGATGTTTGTGATAGCATATTCACCTCTGCGTTGCTTTTCTGCTCTTTTCTTGTCTTTAGGTGGCTTTTTGAACTCTTTTCCATGCTCTTAGGTCCTTACACTTCATATACTGCAAAAACACTAAAATTACATAAGTACCGAGGAAAAATTCATGTAAAACAAGTTAAAATCTAAGCAAGTAGTATCAAAATGTGCCGAAATTCTCCGGCCCTTCAGCAAGTAACATAACAACAAATGAACATAGAAGCGTCAATATATATAGAAACAGGGCTGTAATACACAATATGACAGGTCGGCTATTCAGATCTTGTTTCTCTATATGTTATTGTGGGAGCTAACATTATCATCATACTATACTTTACTTGCTTTGCTGCGATTACGTAGGAAAGGCGTTAAGGAATTCAAACCTAGTAAAGGTGAAAGATAATCTCGATTAGTCGCTTTAATGAGGATTAACAATTTCCAAAATCCAAATAGATTGGCTATCAATTAATTTTCTTTCATTTACTTACCCTTCTTTAATAAGCTTTCGCATTTACAAAGTTCTAACCGAATAGGAAAAAACAACCAATTTTGAAAACAGTTTTCAAACGGATTACTAAGGCAATCTTAACATTTGATTTGTTTTTCAACAAGAGAAGCAACTAAAATACAAAGCTCGACTTGGATTTTTACAGAAAGATAAAAAATTTCTCTTTGACTTATACCAAATAATCCCCAACAAAGTATACTTATTTTGAGATATAAAACGTTAACATATACATATTTTCTTGAAACAACCCCTGATTTTACAAGACATATCACATGGGTTTTAAAATAAGTATAACAAATTTAAGGAGGTATAAATCTTTTTCTCAAAATAACATTGAGTTTTCCAATAGGAATTACAATGCTTTCTCATTTAGTCAAAATTTTCGTATAAAGTTGTTTTATAACCTTAATCATTAATTGACTAGAATATAAGCCATTCTTCCCGTATCTAGCTTAGCTTTAAGGAATTACTTTTTGTAGATTTTAAGGGATGTCTAACACCTTCCCCATAGAAGAACTTAGAGCCCTTACCCGTATTCTCATTGGTTTAGTAGACTATTAAGATAATGATTTTTACAGACTTATAGGTACCCTAGTATTCATTTAAATATTAGGTGGCGATTCTTCTGTTATAACTTTAAGGGAACCAGAAGTTGTATTTTTTTTTTACCTATTCACAATAGGGTGCAACAATATAAGCTCAACTTTCCCAAGCATAGCATAGAAGTGGGATGAATTGGTAGCTATAATAATTCACAAGTTAAAACTAGAATTAAAGAAAAAACAACTGATAACCTGAATTAACGAATATGTAATTAATAAACGTCAATAATCATGTCAACCACAACCCTAGAACTAGAGTTCTTAGCCACTCAGTTGTACTAACAATTATCCAAGTATTTTGCATAATTACAAAGAAAGGATGAAGGGATGAAGAACTCTATGATTTTTCCCTCCAATGTTACTCCACAATGTGTTTTCGCCTCCAAATAATGTCCAACCCTTACTAAACTGGTTTAGGGAGTATTTGTATTCTAGGGTCAGGGTTTCCAAGCCCAGATAACTTTTAAGTCATGAACTAGGGGTCACTAGGCACCTAACCTCGCGAGGCAAGGGTTAACCCGCACCTAGAGCCTCGCGACGCCGAGCTGAATGCGACATGGGGCACGTCATAGGCCAGGCATCGCCTGGTCTGCCACCTAGCATAGCTACTCCATGTTTTCATGCTCTTTTCTTGTATTTTCATCACCCTTTTGTGGAACCATCACTCGGCTTCAACTTCCAACGATCTTACACATCAAACAACGTAATTAAGCTCAAATATTGCACGATTAGTCACTAAAGTAGTGAAATGTAACATGAGTAATGTATTAAAAATGTAGAATTATATACAAACATCAGTACCCCACACTTAAACGTTGCTTTTTCTCGTGTGAACCAAAAATTTAAACCAAACTTGAACACTTTATTTCTAACACACCCGAAGCACACCATACCTATGACTCTGTCTGATGACCCGACACGTCATTTTGTGTACATGAGCCCCATTTCCCTTTTTGAAGCTTTGTCTATGTGTATTTGTAGCTATGTGTCTTGCGAGGATGATTGGATTGGTTTCGGGGAGGTTTTTGATTGATACTAAATACTTAGTTCGTAGTTTGGAAGTTTAAGTTGGGAGTGTTGACGAGGTTTGACTTTTATTAAATTGACCCCGAAATGGTGCTTTGATGTTTTTAGTAGGTTTGCACGGTGATTTTTTATTTAGGCGTACGCCCAGAATAGAATTCAAAGGTTCCTTGGGTGAATTAGCTTTTTTTGCCGAAAGTTGGCAATATACAGGTTTAGAATTTTCATAAGTTTGACCGTAATTGACTTTTGGGGCTAACGGGTTGGGATTTTGGTTTCAAGACTTGGATTGAATCAGGTTTTTAATTGTAATTTGTGTGCAATATTTTATGTCATTCCGAATTTGTTTGGTACGAATCGGACGCTGGGTTGTGATTTTAGAAGTTCTTCAGTTTCATTATGATTTTTATGTGTCTTGGTGTTTGGTTCGTGGTTCTGGATGTTATTTGGTGTTTTGAGCTTGCGATCAAGTTCGTATCATTTTTTTAGACTTGTGTGGAGCCCCGAGGGCTCGTGTTAGTTTCCGACGTGATAGAGAGGCTACAGGCGATTAGAGGTGATAGAGAGGCGATTCGTCGCTCAGCTCTCGCGAGCAGCGATGGCCATGCCGACCGGCGCGTATTCGGCTGGCGGGCCTTCCACTTCCACCTCCCAACCTCCCTCTACAACCTAAACGAAGCCACAACCCCTATATTACAATCATCTTCTCAAACCTGCGACCTTAAACTCGACTACACCTGCGAACCCTAGGTCGACAGATCCAATCGAACCAATCCTTTTCAAAAGAGCTTCATTGTTGCAGGGACAACCTTTTGTCAAGTTCACAAAGACAGAAGTCGATCGAATGAACTTAATTGAGGGCCTCCAATATGCTGTAATTGGTATTTTCTCTTATGGTTGGCTAGATATTCAAGAGCTTCGCTGAATAATTCATGCGCAATATGGAATTAAGGGTGATTGTAATATTGGATTTCTCAGAGATAGGCACGCACTGATTCGATTGACGCTATGGCAAGATTTTATCAACATCACATCAAAAGCAGTCTATTATTTGAAAGAAATAGATGGTTATGAATACCAAATGTGAGGATACTGATTTATGATGCCAAGTTTTAAGAGGAAGAAGAAACTTTTAAAGTGATGTCTTGGATTTCGTTTCCCACTTTGCTTCCCACATTTTTGTCAAAGAATGCCTTTTTTATTTAGCTTCTGTTGTTGGGAAACCATTGCATCTAAATATGGCTACAATTAATAAGACTCGTCCAAGCTGTTCAAGAGTTAAGCTGCTTGTTGATTTGCTAGCTGATTTTCCAAAAAAAGTTTGCACGGACATTGAAAATGAAGCTACAGGGGCTGTAAGAATAGAATGGGTAAAGATTTAGTATGATTTTATCCCTAAGTACTGCAAACAGTGCAAGTTGCAGGGACATGACATGCTTGAATGCTAGAAGTTGCATCCAGAACTGTTGAGTAACAACTCTGCTGAGAAGCAGAGAACCAATGGCAATGCTATGAAGGGAAAAGAAAACACACCACTGATGATTCTGTCGAGTGGAAAAGTGGTTACAAATCCAGCTTCACAATGGAAAGAAGTCAGTCGGGTGCAGAACAAAGACAAGCAAATAGGCAATCAAGTCAAAACTAGAATGGAAATGGTAGCAGCTGATAAGGCCACACAACAGCTCCAAACAGCTAACAAATTTGCTATACTGATATAGAAAATAGTAATGCTAATGAGAATAACCAGATGGAGAAGTTTCAACAAATAGCTGGTCAAAAGAGTACACCAGTCCCTATATGCTTAGCAGCTCCCCTGCAGCTGACTGAGAAGTCTACATGCTCTGCAGCAGCTGTCACCAACTCAAAATCACTAGCAGTTGTGACTTTAGTGCAAGTATGTAAGCCACCTATCCAACCCTCTCAAGAATTTGAAAAGGCTCGATATACCTAGGGCTCAACTTGCCCTTCTTTCCGAACCTCATAACACCTTTCATGGGCAAAACCTGGAGCAAGACCCGCTCCCCAACCATGAATGCAACGTCGTGAGCCTTCCAATTCGCATAACTCTTCTGTCTGGATTGGGCTGTACGAAGTCGATCCTGAATCAATTTAACCTTTTCCAAAGCATCGTGAACCATATCTGTACCTAATAGCCTAGCCTCACCCGGCTCAAACCAACCCACCGGAGACCGGCATCGCCTACCATACAAAGCCTCATATGGTGCCATCTGAATGGTCGACTGATAACTATTGTTGTAGGCAAACTCCGCAAGTGGCAAGAACTGATCCCAAGCATCCCCAAAATCCATATGAGGGTGAATTGTTGTATTCAACTCCACCCGAGTACCCAAATCATGTTGTACGGCTCTCCAGAACCGTGATCTAAACTGCATACCCCGGTCAGAGATGATAGATACCGGCACGCCTTGAAGCTTGATAATCTCGTGAATGTAAACCTGAGCCAGCGACTCCGAGGAGTAAGTAGTAACCACAAGAATGAAATGAGCTGACTTCGTCAATCTATCTACAATCAGCCAAACTGCATCGAACTTCCTCTGAGTCCATGGGAACCCAACAACAAAGTCCATAGTGATTCACTCCCATTTCCACTCCAGAATCTCTAGCTTCTAAAGCAATCCACCTGGCCGCTGATGCTCATACTTCACCTGCTGACTTAGGCACCGAGCTACATATTCCATTATGTCCTTCTTTGTCCGCCTCCACCAATAGTGCTGCCTCAAGTCCTGATACATCTTCGCGGCACCTGGATGAATGGAGTACCGCGAACTGTGAGCCTCCTAGAGAATCAACTCATGCGAACTATCTACATTGGGCCCACATAGCCTGCCCTGCATCCGTAACACACCGTCAGCTCCAATAGTGACTTCTTTTGGATCACCGCACTGAATCGTATCCTTAAAGACAAGCAAATAGGGGTCATCGTACTGACGCTCACTAATATGATCATAAAAAGAAGACTGAGAAACCACACAAGCAAAAACTCGGCTCGGCTCGGAAACATCCAATCTGACAAACTGGTTGGCCAAGGCCTGAACATTCAAGGCTAAAGGTCTCTCCGCTACCGGTAGATATGCCAAGCTGCCCAAACTCTCCGCCTTGCGACTCAAGACATCGACCACCAGATTGGCCTTCCTGGGATGACAGAGAATGGTGATATAATAATCCTTAAGCAACTCTAACCACCTCAGCTGCCACAAGTTAAAGTCCTTCTGTTCAAACAGATACTGCAGACTCCGGTAATCAGGGTAGACCTCACAAGGGACACCATACAAATAGTGCCGCCAGATCTTCAAGGCTGTTACAACTCGTAAATTCATACGTTAGATTTCGCCGTAAGATAGTTTACATATAAGAGCCTAAGAACCCGAAAAATAGTTCAAACAGTCAAGAAAAGAGCAAAAGGCTTCGCCAAGCTGGGAATGCGGTTGCAAAACCCACATGCGAGCCGCATTTCTCACACTGAAATCGCAGACCAATGGAGATTTCTGGGTAGAAATCTGTGTCAGGAATGCGGTCAGTATACGATCGCATACTGAAAATGCGGACCGCAAAAATGACCTCCTTCAACGATAATGAGATAGATTTCTGGGCCACGGTTCACGTCCAGAATGCGAACCGCATGTTGATTCTGCGACGAGAATGCGATCGCAAACCTGTAGGCGTCAGACACGTGTGTCACTTACTTACTGACCTTTAAAAGGGGGTACAAACCAGTTATTTCACCATTTTCTAAAACCCAAAACGAAATAGAACCCCCTGCAACCCCTTCTCAAAATCCCACACAAGCCCCAATCAGTTTCCCTCTCCTTCAAGCTCAAATTGAGAGTAAAGTCTAGGGATTAAAGAAATAAGGAAAAAGCCCTAACTGATTTTCTCTCCTTCAAGCCCTAATTTGGAGAAAGACTTAGAGATTGAAGAACCAAGGAAGAGGGCTGAGCTACCCAACATGCAAGGTGAGTTACTGCTCTTCCTCATACATTCTTTCTCCTAGAAATTCTTGGAAATTCATTCTATGCATGTAAGAACCCACGAGATGGTGATCGGAAGCCATGGGTTCAAGTCAATTTCTGGAAAATGGACTGGATTGTGGTTGTTTTGGGTTCCGGGTGGACTGCATGTCTTGCCGGTACTTTTGTGGAGTTTTGGAGGAAGAGGGGTGTGAAGGAACACCATGTAAATTTAGGGGTGTGGATTAATTATAACTATAACTCTTAGAGGATGACGATTGACTTTTTTCTTGCATTGTAGACTAAGGAGTTGCGACATTGCATTGCTTGAAATTGGCGCAGAGAATACCAGGTATGTAAGACTATCCCTTCTTTCTTTGCACGACTCCAAATGTATATCATACAATGAACGAGCCCCCAAAATATACTCTACTCTTAGAAGGTAGGATTGCTTATATTTTTTCCCCTCTTATGGTAGGATTGATTTGTATTATTTTTTCGACCTTACGTCACCATAAAAGTATGATTCATATGAGTCCAGCATGCATTATGTATTTTACTTTACCGCGCCGCGCTATAGTCGGCCGGGCAGGCATCTATTGTGCAACTATATAAGTATATATACTGTGCAACCACTGATCTGTTGGGTATGATGATGATGAGGCCCACAGAGGCGTACGTATATGATGATGATATGGCCCACAGAGGCATATGTATATGATGATTTAAAAAAAAAAAGAATAGATATATATGTACATGCATATGCACATCAGGCGTTTCATGGTTAGTTGCCCTCAGTGGCATTCAGATGGTACAAGTTGTATGTTTCTTATCCTGACGTTTATTATTGTTCCTATATTATGTTTCCTATCTTACATACTCAGTACTTTATCCATACTGACGTCCTTCTATTTGTGGATGCTGCATGTCGTGCTGCAGGTCCGGATAGACACATAGACGAAGCTCCCCCACCAAAGTAGGCTGCTCAGTTCAGCAGATATTGGCAAGATTCATCCTTCAGACATGCCGTGGTCTTGGTACGCATTTTGTCATAGGCATTTTGGGCATGTCGGAGCCCTGTCCCGACACAGGTTGCATCGTTGTCTTCTTGTAGAGGCTCATAGACAATAGACAATGGGTTGACTTACGTACAGTTGGAATTGCCATGTCGGCAAATGTATCTTTTGATGTATAGTTTTTGCATGACGGCCGTGTGGATAGGAGATGTAGATCACCAGTTGGATGGTTCGAAGTCGGTGAAACAGAGTTATATGGGCCAGATTTGATTCACCAAGCCATTGAGAAGGTGAATGTGATACAGGAACGATTGAAGACGGCACAAAGCAGGCAAAAGTCCTATTCCGATGTCCGACGTCGTGATCTGGAGTTTGAAGTTGGTGATTGGGTGTTCCTGAAGGTCTCTCCAATGAAGAGTGTCCTGCATTTCGAGAAGAAAGGTAAGCTGAGTCCAAGGTATATCGGACTGTATAAAATTCTTCAACGAATTGGACGTGTGGCTTATGAGTTAGAATTGCCATCCGAATTGGAACTTGTCCATCCGATATTCCATGTATCGATATTGAGGAAGTGCATTGGGGACCCTTCTCGAGTCGTCCCTACCAAGGATATACAAATTACAGAGGATGTATCATACGAAGAAGTACTAGTGGCGATATTAGACCGACAAGTTCGCAAGCTAAGAACAAAATATGTAGCTTCCGTTAAAGTATTGTGGAGGAATAAGAATATGGAAGAAATGACATGGGAAGCAGAGTAGGAGATGAAGTCTAAATACCCTTACCTGTTCCATAATGGAGATGATGAGGGCGCGCCAGGAGAACGCAGGACGCATTGAAGGGAGAAACGTCTTTACGAGGTAAGAAATAACTTGAATATACTCTTTCTTAAATAGTGATATGCATATCATGTACATGTCTATAAAGTTTGCATACTCTTATAGGGCTATACGTTGAGCAAAATCCCCATAGACCCTTACATCCGAGGACGAATGTTCCTAAGGGAGGGGAGAGTGTTAGAAACCGTAAATTCGTACGTTAGATTTCGCCATAAGATAGTTTACATATAAGAGCCTAAGAACCCAGAAAATAGTTCAAACAGTCAAGAAAAGAGCAAAAGGCTTCGCCAAGCTAGGAATGCGGTCGCAAAACCCACATGCGAGCCGCATTTCTCACACTGAAATCGCAGACCAAGACAGATTTCTCGAAAGAAATCTGTGTCAGGAATGCGGTCTATATGCGATCGCATACTAAAAATGCAGACCGCAAAAATAACCTCATTCATCGCATAATGAGACAGATTTCTGGGCCATGGTTCGCGTCCAGAATGCGAACTGCATGTTGATTCTGCGACGAGAATGCGATCGCAAACCTATAGGCGTCAGACACGTGCGTCACTTACTTACTGACCTTTAAAAGGGGGTATAGACCAGTTATTTCACCATTTTCTAAAACTCAAAACAAAATAGAACCCCCTGCGACCCCTTCTCAAAGTCCCACACAAGCCCCAATAGATTTCCCTCTCCTTCAAGCTCAAATTGAGAGTAAAGTCTAGGGATTGAAGAAATAAGGAAAACGCTCTAACTGATTTTCCTCTCCTTCAAGCCCTAAAAGTCTAGGAATTTTCTGAGGCGTTTCTTCGTCATTACCTGCCAGTTGAGGTACGCCGAGCTAGAGCTGATAAATTCTTGAACCTTAGACAAGGCAACATGAGCGTGCGGGAGTACAATATGCAGTTCGATTTCCTAGCAAGGTATGCTCCCACATGGTGGCTGAGATGAGTGATCGGGTTCATTTGTTCGTGAACGGACTGGGATCACATCTGATAACTGAGTGCACAATAGCTTCCTTGATAGAGGGCATGCATTTTTCTCGTATTCAGGCTTATGCCCAGACATTAGAGGATCGTAAGCGCCAGCAAAGAGTAGATAGACCGCAAGATAGGGGCCAGCATAAGAGGACGAGATTTGCGGGGTATTCTGGTGACTTCAAGAATAGTGTCAGGCCCTAGTTTTCGAGGAGTTCGGCACCACCCGTAGCTAGTGCTCCTCCACAGTGTCAGAGACCTCGGTATGATCGATTCACCTATTTGGGTCCAGGTCAGAGTTCGTGGGCATCAAGCTCGCAACATCACAAGGATACTAGTCAGACGAGACCCCGAACACCACGTTGTGATCAGTGCGGCAGGGCCCATTCTGGACTATGCCGTCAAGGTTCTGACGTATGTTATTTTTGCGGACAGCCTGGTCCTAGAATGCGGGATTGTCCTAGCAGAGGAGGTAGTGATATGGCTCATCTGACTGGATCTGTGTCTGGTTCTTCGTCATCAATTCAACCTCCAGCATAGGGTTTTCAACAGCCAGCAGATCGTGGTAGAGGTAGAGGTGCAGTGCCGAGTCCGAGTGGCATTCAAAATCGAATTTATGCTCTAGCGGGCCGGCAGGATCTCGAGTCATCTCCGGATGTTGTTACAGGTATATTGTCTATGTTTTCTTATGATGTATATGCGTTGATTGATCCCGGACCTACATTATCATATGTTACACCCCTTGTGGCTGACGAGTTTGGCATCGAACCTGAATTAATAAGTAAACTATTTGCGGTATCTACTCCAATAGGAGATTTTGTGATCTTTAGGAAGGTATATATAAGGTGCACTGTGATGATTTGCAGTCGTCAAACCTCGGCGAATTTATTTGAGCTAGCAATGGTTGATTTCGATGTGATAATGGGAATGGGCTAGTTGGCCTCATGTTATGCAAATGTTGATTGTCCTACGAAGATGGTTAGATTTCAATTTCCTGGTGAACCCATCATTGAATGGAAGGGGAACATTGCTACACCGGAAGGTAGGTTTATTTCCTATCTTAAGGCAAGGAAAATGATCTCAAAAGGTTATATTTATCATCTTGTTCACATTAGAGATGCGAAGGCGAAGCCGCCTACTCTACAATCAATCCCCGTGGTCAATGAATTTCCAGATGTTTTCCCAGATGAACTCCGGGGCCTTCCTCCTGAAAGGGAGATTGAGTTTAGCATTGATGTGTTGCCTGACACTCAACCGATTTCTATCCCTCCATACAGAATGGCCCCGGCAGAGTTGCGAGAGTTGAAAGTGCAGTTGAAGGACTTACTGGATAAGGGCTTCATTAGGCGTAGCACTTCACCTTGGGGTGCACCAGTTTTGTTTGTGCGGAAGAAGGACGGGTCATTGAGGATTTGTATCGACTATCGACAATTGAATAAGGTTCCTATAAAGAATAAATATCCACTTCCAAGGATTGATGACCTGTTCGACCAACTTCAGGGTGCCAAATATTTTTCCAAGATTGACCTACATTCAAGGTATTTCCAGGTGAGGGTCAAGGAAAAGGATGTTCCAAAAACAACCTTTCGGACGAGATATGGGCATTTCGAATTCTTGGTAATGTCGCTTGGGCTAACAAACACCCCGACAGCTTTTATGGATCTTATGAATACCGTATTCAGGCCTTATCTTGATGTGTTCGTGATTGTATTCATTGATGACATTCTAGTGTATTCCCGTTTAGAGACAGAACATACGGGCCACTTGCGGATAGTATTACAGACCCTTGGGGATCGCAAGTTATATGCGAAGCTCTCCAAATGTGAATTCTGGCTGAACTCAGCAGCATTCCTAGGCCATGTGATATCTGACGAGGGTATTAGTGTCGACACTCAGAAGATCGATGCAGTGAAGAGTTGGCCAACACCCACAACACCGTCAGAAGTCCGCAGCTTTCTAGGGCTAGCAGGATATTATAGGAGGTTTGTAGAAGGGTTTTCCTCTATATCGACACCATTGACTAAGTTAACACAGAAAGCTACCAAGTTCCAATGGTCCGACGCTTGTGAACGTAGTTTCCAGGAGCTAAAGAACCGATTGACCTTCGCGCCAGTGCTTACTCTCCTAGAGGGAACAAAAGGGTATGTGGTATATTGTGATGCTTCAGGTATAGGTTTGGGGTGCGTATTGATGCAACATGGGAAGGTGATTGCTTATGCATCAAGACAATTGAAGAAGCATGAAAAGAATTATCCAACCCATGATTTGGAATTGGCTGCAGTAATATATGCTTTAAAGATATGGCAGCACTACTTATACGACATCCATGTTGACATCTACATAGATCACAAGAGTTTACTCTTCAATCAGAAGGAGTTGAACTTGAGGCAGCGTAGGTGGCTCGAATTACTAAAAGACTACAACGTCGAGATATTGTATCATCCCGGTAAAGCCAATATTGTGGTAGACGCCCTCAGCCGTAAGTCAATGGGAAGCTTAGTGCACATCGAAGCAGGTAAATGGGGGTTGATTAAAGAGCTTCATCAGCTAGCCAATATGAGAATCAAATTATTAGACTCTGACGACGGAGGTGTTATTGTACATAATACATCAGAATCATCTCTGGTAGCCGAGGTAAAAGCACGACAGTATGAAGATTCCACCTTGGTACGATTGAGAGAGGGCATTCAGCAGGGTAAAATTTCAGCTTTTGAGATCGGAGGGGATGGAACACTGAGATACCAGGGCTGATCATGTGTGCCTAATGTGGCAGGGTTGCGAGAGAAGATTATGAATGAGATTCATCAATCCTGATATTCCATCCATCCCGGCTCGACAAAGATGTATCATGATGTCAAAGAGAAGTAGTGGTGGGATAGCATGAAGAAGTCTATTGCAGAAATTGTAGCCCAGTGTCCCAATTGTCAACAAGTAAAGATAGAACATCAGAAACCCAATGGATTGCTTCAGAATATAGAAATTCCAACCTGGAAATGAGAGGTGATTAATGTGGACTTCATTATTGGGTTACCTCACTCCTATCATAAGTTTGACTCCATCTTGGTGATAGTTGATCGACTTACAAAATGTGCCCATTTTCTGCCAGTTAAGACAACATACACAGCTGAAGACTATGCAAAGCTGTATATCAAGGAGATTGTTTGACTTCATGGTGTGCCGGTGTCTATTATATCAGACCGAGGAGCTCAATTTACGGCTAACTTTTGGAGTTCTTTTCAGAAGGGTTTGGGCACACAAGTGAACCTCAGCACGGCATTTCATTTGCAGACTGACGGACAAGCTGAACGTACTATTCAGACACTGGAAGATATGCTACGAGCATGTGTTCTAGATTTTAAAGGAAATTGGGATGACCATCTTCCACTTATAGAATTTTCCTATAATAACAGCTACCATTCCAGTATTAAGATGGCCCCATATGAGGCACTATATGGGAGGAGATGTAGATCACCAGTTGGATGGTTCGAAGTCGGTGAAACAGAGTTATATGGGCCATATTTGATTCACCAAGCCATTGAGAAGGTGAAGGTGATACAGGAACGATTGAAGACGGCACAAAGCAGGCAAAAGTCCTATTCCGATGTCCGACGTCGTGATCTGGAGTTTGAAGTTGGTGATTGGGTGTTCCTGAAGGTCTCTCCAATGAAGAGTGTCCTGCGTTTCGAGAAGAAAGGTAAGCTGAGTCCAAGGTATATCGGACTGTATAAAATTCTTCAACGAATTGGACGTGTGGCTTATGAGTTAGAATTGCCATCCGAATTGGAACTTGTCCATCTGATATTCCATGTATCGATATTGAGGAAGTGCATTGGGGACCCTTCTCGAGTCGTCCCTACCAAGGATATACAAATTACAGAGGATGTATCATACGAAGAAGTACCAGTGGCGATATTAGACCGACAAGTTCGCAAGCTAAGAACAAAAGATGTAGCTTCCCTTAAAGTATTGTGGAGGAATAAGAATACGGAAGAAATGACATGGGAAGCAGAGTAGGAGATGAAGTCTAAATACCCTTACCTGTTCCATAATGGAGATGATGAGGGCGCGCCAGGAGAACGCAGGACGCATTGAAGGGAGAAATGTCTTTACGAGGTAAGAAATAACTTGAATATACTCTTTCTTAAATAGTGATATGCAGATCATGTACATGTCTATAAAGTTTGCATACTCTTATAGGGCTATACGTTGAGCAAAATCCCCATAGACCCTTACATCCGAGGACGAATGTTCCTAAGGGAGGGGAGAGTGTTACAAACCGTAAATTCGTACGTTAGATTTCGCCGTAAGATAGTTTACATATAAGAGCCTAAGAACCCGGAAAATAGTTCAAACAGTCAAGAAAAGAGCAAAAGGCTTCGCCAAGCTAGGAATGCGGTCGAAAAACCCACATGCGAGCCGCATTTCTCACACTGAAATCGCAGACCAAGACAGATTTCTCGACAGAAATCTGTGTCAGGAATGCGGTCTATATGCGATCGCATACTAAAAATGCAGACCGCAAAAATAACCTCATTCATCGCATAATGAGACAGATTTCTGGGCCATGGTTCGCGTCCAGAATGCGAACTGCATGTTGATTCTGCGACGAGAATGCGATCGCAAACCTATAGGCGTCAGACACGTGCGTCACTTATTTACTGACCTTTAAAAGGGGGTATAGACCAGTTATTTCACCATTTTCTAAAACTCAAAACAAAATAGAACCCCCTGCGACCCCTTCTCAAAGTCCCACACAAGCCCCAATAGATTTCCCTATCCTTCAAGCTCAAATTGAGAGTAAAGTCTAGGGATTGAAGAAATAAGGAAAACGCTCTAACTGATTTTCCTCTCCTTCAAGCCCTAATTTGGAGAAAGACCTAGAGATTGTAGAACCAAGGAAGAGGGCTGAGCTACCCAACATGCAAGGTGAGTTACTGCTCTTCCTCATACATTCTTTATCCTAGAAATTCTTAGAAATTCGTTCTATGCATGTAACAACTAACGGGATGGTGATCGGAAGCCATGGGTTCAAGTTAGTTTCTGGAAAATGTACTGGATTGTGGTTGTTTTGGGTTCCGGATGGACTGCATGTCTTGCTAGTACTTTTGTGGAGTTTTGGTGGAAGAGGGGTGTGAAGGAACACCATGTAAATTTAGGGCTGTGGATTAATTATAACTATAACGCTTAGAGGATGACGATTGACTTGTTTCTTTCATTGTAGACTAAGGAGTTGTGACATTGCGTTGCTTGAAATTGGCGCAGAGAATACCAGGTATGTACGACTATCCCTTCTTTCTTTACACGACTCCGATTGTATATCATACAATGAACGAGCCGCCAAAATATACTCTACTCTTAGAAGGTAGGAGTGCTTATATTGTTTTCCCCTCTTATGGTAGGATTGATGTGTATTATTTCTTCGACCTTACGTCACCATAAAAGTATGATTCATATGAGTCCAGCATGCATTATCTATTTTACTTTACCGCGCTGCGCTATAGTCGGCCGGGCAGGCATCTATTGTGCAGCTATATAAGTATATATACTGTGCAACCACTGATCAGTTGGGTATGATGATGATGAGGCCCACAGAGGCGTATGTATATGATGATGATAAGGCCCACAGAGGCGTATGTATATGATGATTTTTTTAAAAAAAGAATAGATATATATGTACGTGCATATGCAAATCAGGCATTTCATGGTTAGTTCCCTTAGAGGCATTCGGATGGTACAAGTTGTATGTTTCTTATCCTGACGTTTATTATTGTTCCTATGTTATGTTTCCTGTCTTACATAGTCAGTACTTTATCCATACTGACGCCCTTCTATTTGTGGACGCTGCATGTCATGCTGCAGGTCCGGATAGACACATAGACGAAGCTCCCCCACCAAAGTAGGCTGCTCAGTTCAGCGGATATTGGCAAGATTCATCCTTCGGACTTGCCGTGGTCTTGGTACGCATTTTGTCATAGGAATTTTGGGCATGTCGGAGCCCTGTCCCGACACAAGTTGCATCGTTGTCTTCTTGTAGAGGCTCATAGACAATAGAAAATGGGTTGACTTACGTACAGTTGGAATTGCCATGTCAGCAAATGTATCTTTGATGTATAGTTTTTGCATGATGGGCGTGTTGGCCATGTTATATTACATATGTATGCATGTTCATGTCATTGTATGATATTTCAGTTGATATGTATGAATATGTCGCTATCGTAAAGTTTTCGCTGATTATGATTATTGTTGCTATTCATACGGGCATTATCGGCCTCATAGATAATAAGGAAGGTAAGATGAAAGGCATGCCAGCACCCGGCAAGTAGGGTCCGGGTGTCAGTCGCGGCCCTCTGGCTTGGGTCGTGACAAAGGCTGCTAACTCGAGGTCGTGGATAGGATAGTTCTTCTCATGCACTTTCACTTGTCTAGACACATAGGCATCACCCTATCGTCCTGTATCATTACCGCGTCGAGACCAATGTGTGACGCATCACAATACACCGTATAGGACCCCAAACCAGTAGGCAACACCAACATTGGGGCTGTAGTCAAAGCAATCTTGAGCTTTTGAAAGATCTCCTCACACTCCTCAATCCACCTGAACGGAGCACCCTTCTGGGTCAATCTGGTCATAGGTGTTGCAATAGATGAGAAACACTGTACAAATCGATGGTAGTACCCACCAAGCCAAGAAAATTCCGGATCTCCATAGCTGAGGATGGTCTGGGCCAACTTTGCACTGCTTCAATCTTCTTCGGATCTACCTTGATCACCTCACTCGATACTCCGTGACCCAAAAATGCCACTGAATCTAGCCATAATTCACGCTTCAAAAATTTCGCATATAACTTCTTTTCTCTCAAGGTCTGAAGCACAGTCCTCCGGTGTTGCTCATGATCCACTCGGCTCCGGGAATACACCAGAATGCCGTCAATAAACACAATGATGAAAGAGTCAAGATAGGGTTGTGCATGAATGTTGCCGGAGTGTTAGTCAACCCAAAAGACACCACAAGGAACTCGTAATGGCCATACTGAGTCCTGAAAGCAGTCTTCAGGATATCTGGTTATCGAATCTTCAATTGATGATAGCCTAAACGCAAGTCGATCTTTAAGAACACCCTGGCACCCTGAAGCTGATCAAATAGATCATCATTACGTGGCTGTGGATACCTGTTCACATAAGACAGGAGCACCCCAAGGCGACACACTGGGCTGAATGAATCCCTTATCAAGCAACTCTTGCAACTGTTCCTTTAACTCTTTCAACTATGTTGGGGCCATATGATAGGGTTGAATAGAAATGGGCTGAGTGCCCGGTAAAGAATCAATATCAAAGTCGATATCTCTATCGGGCGGCATGCCTAGAAGATCCGCCAGGAATACATCTAGATAAATCCCTCACTACTGGAACTGACTCGACGGTAGGGGTATCAACACTAATATCTCTCACATATGCCAGATACGCATCACACCCCTTCTCAACCATTCGTTGAGCCTTAAGAAATGAAATAACACTCCTAGGAACATAATCAAAAGTACGTCTCCACTCTAACCGCGGTAGACCTGGCATAGCCAACATCATCGTCTTGGCATGATAATCAAGGATAGCATGATAGGTCGATAACCAGTCCATGACCAAAATAACATCGAAATTTACCATTCTGAGCAGCAATAAGTCGGCTTTGGTCTCAAAACTATTAAGAAAAACCAAACACGACCGATACACATGGTCCACAACAATAGAAGCTCCTACGGGTGTGGTCATATAGATAGGAGAAGCCAAGGAATCACGGAATACACCCAAATGCAGAGCAAAATAAGATGACACATAGGAATACGTGGAGCCTGAATCAAATAAGACTAATGCATCTCTATGAAAGGCCGGAACATTACTTGTGATGACGGAGTCGGATGCAACTACTTCCGTCCTAATAGGAAAGACATAATATCTGGCATGGCCTCCCCTCTAGGGCGATCTCTACCTGCTCGACTTCCACCTTGAGCTAGCTGTGCACGTAGGGTGGTAGCTACTACTGTAACCATAGCTTGACGACTTGGTGGAGCACGCGGTGCTTGAGTGGTCTGTGGAGGTGCATACCTCCTGAGTCTAGGGCAATCCCTCATAATATGACAAGTGTCATCACACTCAAAACAAGCTCTCAGAGGACGTGGATGCTGCGATTGGCTCGGGCCTGATCGGCTGGACTGACCGTTGAAAGCACCCCGTACAGGAGGTACAGTACCCAATGGCGGTGCATAATAGGGGGCCTGGGGCCTAGGAGTGGCCGGAGTACCGCTGGAAGTGCTGAATGGATAGGGCAACACACATAGCCTCTACCCTGGTGAGCTGCAGTTGGACGAGTGCCAGTATATGTTCCAGACTCTCGAGACTTCTTGGCCTACGTCTCCTCTCTCTCCCAAGTCAACATACCCTCCAATATCTTAGCGATCCCACCACTTGTTGTTATGTGATGTCCATCTCCAACTTTCTGGCCATGCGAAATCAGATACTGGGGTTGAGCCCCTCAATAAATTGACGAACCTGCTCTCGAACAGTAGCAACCAAGGCTAGTGCATGCTTAGACAAATCACTGAATAGGATGGAACCCTGGCGCAACTACTCAAACTCTGCGCGCCATGCATCTCGAAGACTCTGGGGGACATACTCCCTCAAGAACATATCTGAGAACTAAGTCCAAGTGAGTGAAGCTGCCTCAAGCGGACTACCCAACTCGTATGCTCGCCACCACTGATAGGCCGCTCCTCTAAGCTGGAACGTAATGAAAGAAACCACACTAAACTCCGCAACACCCATATACGGAGGATAAGATGGCACTCCTCAAAAAAACCCTAGACATCCTCTGACGCCAAGCCACTGAAGGTAGAAGGGTGGTACTTCTTATACCTCTAAAGCCCGAGCTGCTCCTCCTCAGAAACTACTACCATAACCTCGGGCTGAATTGGGGCTACCGGCTGCTTTGGTATGATCTCTTGATCCGAGTCGACCTGGACCCGCTACTCTGGGTACGGGTGGTGGGAGTCTCTGCTCCTCCTCCGTCCTGAGATGTACCAGGAGCAAGTGGTATTAATCCTGTCTGAGCCAAGTTGCTGAACATGCTCAGAAACTGGGCAAGAGTCTCCTGTAGGGCTGGTGCAGTAACTGGCGTCTCAGGTGCTGGCCCTCCAACTAGAGCTACTGGTGGCTCCTCTGTAGCAGCTCGTGCTGGCCCTCCAAAAAAGGCGCTAAAAGATAATATGATACCCAAGTGGTATATTTGTATACCTTATTGGTATCAAAATATGTGTCGAAGTACAAGTGGTGCACCAAAAAAATGCAACATTTGTACATACTTCCTTAATAAAATGGGCACACTTTGTAACTCATGTCAATGTTGAAGAATAACAAAAAGGTACTCAAATACAATGTGATACCCGAATGATATATTTGTATACCTTATTGGTATATAGTTGTATTGCACTAATATGGTTAAACCAAAAAATGTGGAGAAATACAAGTAGTCCACCAAAAAAATGCAACATTTGTACATACTTCCTCAACAAAATGGGCACACTTTTCAACTCAGGTCAATATTGAAGTATAACAAAAAGATACTTAAATACAATGTGATACCCGAATGGTATATTTGTATACCTTATTGGTATATAGTTGTATTGCACTAATATGGCTAAACCAAAATATGTGCCGAAATACAAATGGTGCACCAAAAAATGCAACATTTGTACATACTTCCTCAACAAAATTGGCACACTTTGCAATTCATGTCAGTATTTACATCTATTTGTTGCAGGAAAAAAAGGTACTCAAATACAACATGATACCCAAATAGTATATATGTATACCTGATTGGTATATAGTTCTACTACAATAATATACCTGAACCAAAATCTTGTAGAATACAACAGGTGCAGCAATGCAAAATCTGCACAAAATTTCTTAGATTCAACTACAACTAAAAACTGCTCTCAATACAAATTCAAAACCAATTCTCTTTCTAAAAATATTTCTTCTCATTCAAACCAATAGTCGCCTTGTTCTTCAACCAAATAGCAAAATAGTTCCTCTTTTTGAACACCGTAATTCCCTTGAAAATACACCTCCAAAAACAACATCAGCTGCCGTATTACAGCGAACTAACAGTGCCCCACCTACTACAAATGGCAGTAGGAGTAGGAACTAATAGTGCTGCTGTAACAGCACTGTTCTGCACTAATGGCTTGACTTCAAGTGCTGAGAAAATTTTGTCTCCGAAAGGCATTGCTAATAAACTAACAACTTTATTGAAGAAGCCTAAGAAAAGCATAATAAACAAACTAAAAATAGATTCCAACATTAAAGCAGTTATAGCTACATATTGTACTATTACAATTGTATTCCTAAAACACACTTTTAAAAGCTAGCGTTTTTACAGTCTAATAATGCAAAATACCATACTTCACCAAAAACTATTAAAATCCTGCAAAGTTCTCATGCTACGATTAACTAAAGGCAAAAAGAGACCTATACTACTTCTTGCGCTTCTTTTCACGAGTCGTTTTTGTTACTACTGGAGCCTCAGATTCACTTGATTCACCATGCAACTGCTTGTTCCTCCCATAGTGCAACATTATACCAAACCTAGCTCGAAGACCATCCACATCAAAATGGCAACAAGGATTGGAAGACCTTCAATAATGTACCCAACAAAGCATGCAACATATATTCCATAATCTCTGAAATAAAACAAATGAATAGAATATAAAAATCGATTAATAGTGAAAAATGTTAATATGAATGAGGAAAACAAAGTGAAAAAGGTAACTAGTTTTACGAATTTTGCTATGTTGGCAGATTTGCAATCAGTTCAATCTCAAATGGATCAGTCAAGTCCTTTCCCATGTGTAGACCATTTTCTACTACAATATCACTTCTTTGGTTATAAAATTCAATGCTAACTAGAAACAGGAGTATCAACACAGCATATGCATCTACCACCTTTTGAATAGCTTTTTTTGTGCTTTCGACTACGTAGAGAGTCATATACATAAAAACATCTCTTATGGAATGATACACACCCCAATATCTAATGCCACTTTTCTGCCAAATTAATTGGAAAGAGGACATGATCAACCTGGTGCCATGGAGTGTTGCGATGCATCCTAAATCCTTTCATGTACTCCATGATATCATCTGATCTATCAATCAAATAATCTTGTTTTCCACCTTTTACAAATTTTGTGTAAACCCCTTGAGTGATATTATTAAAAATTTTGTGTATACGGCGACTGTTTTATAGCTGTAGGGCGCCTTCTTCTTGTGAAAACTGCATGAGTTATTTCAAAATTTGTTTCTGTCTGGACAACAGTTCTTGATACCCACTGATCAGGTTTTAGACTTATTTACATCACGAGTTGTCACTTCATTTCCAAATTAATTTACATTACGCCTCCATCCTTGTGTAATAGCAACAATTAGATCAAGTTGAGAATCGGTATATTCAAAATCAGAATCCAAGTCAAGATCACCCTCGTGTCGGCAGGGAACTTAAATTACAAAATGCTAGTGAATCAACAAATATACAAAGTTAAGAAATTTTTTTTAAAAAAAAGAATGAAATGTTATATATAGAAGATGTTACCAGAAAGCAAATTCACATTACTGCCACCTACATCCGCTTGACCAGCACCATCAACCCGAGATGCTAATCACATAAAAGCATTATCAACATCACTATTTAAAANCAACATTATACCAAACCTAGCTCGAAGACCATCCACATCAAAATGGCAACAAGGATTGGAAGACCTTCAATAATGTACCCAACAAAGCATGCAACATATATTCCATAATCTCTGAAATAAAACAAATGAATAGAATATAAAAATCGATTAATAGTGAAAAATGTTAATATGAATGAGGAAAACAAAGTGAAAAAGGTAACTAGTTTTACGAATTTTGCTATGTTGGCAGATTTGCAATCAGTTCAATCTCAAATGGATCAGTCAAGTCCTTTCCCATGTGTAGACCATTTTCTACTACAATATCACTTCTTTGGTTATAAAATTCAATGCTAACTAGAAACAGGAGTATCAACACAGCATATGCATCTACCACCTTTTGAATAGCTTTTTTTGTGCTTTCGACTACGTAGAGAGTCATATACATAAAAACATCTCTTATGGAATGATACACACCCCAATATCTAATGCCACTTTTCTGCCAAATTAATTGGAAAGAGGACATGATCAACCTGGTGCCATGGAGTGTTGCGATGCATCCTAAATCCTTTCATGTACTCCATGATATCATCTGATCTATCAATCAAATGATCTTGTTTTCCACCTTTTACAAATTCTATGGAGTTGACTTTGAATTGCATATTAATTCCATATTTCGCCTTCTTCCTAATATAGTAGAATATAATATTCAAGAGCTGTAAGAAAGAGAGGAAGAAAACATGACTAACACTAACAATATGCATGAACTAATACAAAAACAAAAATAAAAAGTCGTACACATACCGAACTAGATAGCGGCCTGCCAGAATAGTTTAATGTGTGAAAAAACGTCTTATCATCAATCTGTTCAACTTCAAAGTCAAAACAAGGGTCCAGCTTTCGATCACGAAGTAGATACACTTCCCTATTTCGTATAAAAGATGATGTGGATAAATACATCAACAAAAATTAAGAAAACATGAAAACAAAAGTACATGGAAACGAATACGCACTCTCCAATTGCATGTCTGCTTCAACAAAGTTTGAGAATGCAGTCATAAACTTATAATCAACAGCCACTAAAATGCCATTTACAAATGAAAATTTTCCTTTAATAACCTTCGAGGATCCCCCAACTGCACAAACACCAAATTGCCAATGATTCCTATATGGCTACTGTTTTACAGCTGTAGGGCGCCTTCTCCGTGTGAAAACTGCAGGACTTGTTTCAACATATGTTTGTGCTTGGACAATAGTTCTTGACGCCGACTGATCAGGGTTAGACTTATTTACATCACGAGTTGTCAGCTCATTTCCAGATTGATTTACATTACTTCTCCCTCCTTGTGTAATGGCAGCAATTAGATCAAGTTAAGAATAATCAGTATATTCAAAATCAAAATCCAAGTCAAGATCACCCACGTGTCGATAGGGAGCGTAAATTACAAAATGCTAGTGAATCAACAAATAGACAAAGTTAAGAAATTTAATAAAAAAAAGAATGAAAAGTTATACATAGAAGCGTTACCAGAAGGCAAATTCACATTATTGCCACCTACATCCGCTTGACCAACACCATCAAATCGAGATGCTGAACACATAAAAGCATTATCAACATCACTATTTAAATAAAAAAACTATCAAAAATTTCTCATTTACATACCAACTTTAGAATTAATAACATCAAAAATTGTACCTTGTAGAATGGTAATTGTTTACCGGGACAAGTCCCCGATATACCTTACTAACTGAAATACTATAAAGACTGAAGATTGAAAAGAGGATAATGCCCTGAAAGACTGGGGCTCACCAATAGCTGATATGAGATGTCTTAGCAAGCAGAATCGTTAACCTGTAAATCGTTACCTGTATCGCGAGATGCAGGCCCCGGGCAAAAAGGGATGGCAGTACATTTGAATTGCACTGGTATGTAAAACAACTGATAGAAGGGACTGTAAATACTGAAATTGAAACTGATAATTGAACTAAACATTGGAAGTAAGGTTATGAATACTCCCTCTTTTGAATGATGAACCAACCTTTTATCTGAATAAGGAAATTGCGGCCTATATATATATATGTGTGTGTGTGTGTGTGTGTGCACAAACTACGACATCGAATCCAAGTGACGTATATATAACCATGGCCTCAGGCCCAAAAATGCATAAAGAATAAATTGCGGCCTCAAGCCCAAATACAGGTGTTCAACATTCAGGAATTCAGAATTCGGAACTAAGAATCATACTGCAATATATGATATGAAAATACTAAACCATACTTAGTTACACGATACTGGAATGCTGGATAGAACTAGACATAGACATGTATTCATAATAAATTAATTTTTCTTAACTGAAACTCATAGGATATTGAACGATTATGAAACTATGCCATCTAGAGAATAGAAGTTCTACATCTATTCATAGAACTAAGGCATAAGTATTTTCTGAGGAAACTCGTAACAGTCATTAAGAATGGGACGTATGGAAAATCATAAACATTCCCAAGCGTAAAGAGAGTTAGCCTCACATACCTTAGCTCTGGCTTTTTTAAGAGTATCACAATGTTTATCGCCTCTTTCGACGATAATCTACGTCAATATATATATATATATATATATATATATATATATATATATATATATATATCAATAGGAACAAATATTAGCACTAATTCTCTTGTTTTAGTAAATTAAGAATTTTATTAAACACCTTATGGGTGTAAAGCCTCATAGCCCTTACTAATTGGTCTTTTATTCAGCAAGTTCTCATTTTACTACTTCTAGGTGATTCTACAAATCCCAAATAGATGTAGCTAACACCATTTCTCATCACCAAATGTTTACGACAATCATAATTCAACAATCCAAAACCTTAGCATAGTTCTTATGGTTCTCTTTATCAAACCCATTAACTGTTCTCCCAAAAACTCATCAATTAATAGTTTAAATGATAAGGGAGTAGAAGCATTACCTTTTCGAAGTTCACTCCTCTTGTATTCGAGTTCTATGGTTTCCTTTCTCAACGATGGTGTGTCGACCGAATATCTAATGAGTGGAAGGATTTACCCATGTTATTAAGGTGTTGGAGAATTGAAATTAACATAGAGTCATCGTTAGAACTTACCTTGGATGATGGAGGGACCTTAGGGAAGTTAGGTTCTTGAGAGCATCCCTTTCTAGAGTAGGTTTTCGTGTTCGGGGTGTGGCGGAACGAGGTAGGGCTTTTAAATAAGTGAACACGTCCCAAAATTGAGAAGGAAAAGAAAAGTAGCTCGGGTAAGCCTCGCCGGTGTGAGGCATCGTCAGGGGCGCAAAAATTACTGTGTAAGGCACCATCGGAGGCGCCAAAACTACAGTGCCTTGCACTGTCTGGGGCACTGAGGCACTGTCTATGGCCGTAAGTTTTTATGGACTTGCACTGTCTATGGCCATGAGTTTTCATGGCCTTGCACTGTCTAAGGCTATAAGACGTACCTCCCATAAACTTAGTTGATTCTATCAAATTTTAAGCACCTAACTATCGGTCTTGATTCCAAAACAACGGTTTCCACCTATACTCATCCCGATAGGACTTCACATTAATACTCATTTATCACATCCACAACTAACTTAGATTTACGGAGTGTTACATGATCTCCCCCTTAGGATCATTCGTCCTCAAATGATTATCCTGATTGTAACTACGGCTAACTTAGGACGTTAAAGAGGACTGACAGAAACATGTGAACCTTGAAATGTCACGAACACGTGCATACTAAACTGAATGAATACACGATTACTGAACTATTGAGATACTGAACTGAATAGGTACTAAACTGAATGGCTACTTAACTGACTGAATACTGAAAGACATGGAGATTGTAAAATAAGGTCTGAATGAGAAGGTTAGTTACCTTCTACATTTTCCGCTTGCTCTTTAAAGAGATGGGGATATCTGGACTTCATGTCCTCTTCGGCTTCCCACGTAGCCTCTTCAACCTTTTGATTTCTCTAATGCACTTTCACTGAGGCAATTTCCTTAGTTATGAGCTTGCGGATTTGACAATCAAGGATAGCCACTGGAATTTATTCGTAAGCTAGGCTATCTTTAACCCCTATAATCTCTGTAGGAACCACGAGAGAAGGGTTTCCCATGAATTTCTTCAACATAGACACATGAATCACTGGGTGTACAACAGCTAATTCTTGTGGAAATTCTAACTCATAAGCCACCTGCCCGATCCTTCGGAAGATTCTATATGGCCCAATATAAAGGGACTAAGCTTCCCCTTCTTCCCAAATCTCATAACGCCTTTCATAGGCAAAACTTTCAGAAACATCCAATCATCAACTTGGAACTCTATGTCTCTACGCTGCACGTCCGAATAAGACTTTTGGCTACTCTGAGCCGTCTTCAAATGCTCTTGAATCAACTTGACTTTCTCCATAGCCTGATAGACCAAATTGGGTCCTAACAACTCTACTTCGCTAAGTTTTAACCAACCAATTGGTGATCTACACCTTCGCCCACACAGAGCTTGTGGTTCCATCTTTATACTAGAGTGGTAGCTGTTATTATAAGCAAACTCAATGAGGGGTATATGATCATCCCAATTATCTTTTAAATTGATAACACACGCCCTCAAAATATCCTCAAGTGTCTGAATGGTGCACTCTGCCTGGCCATCTGACCGGGGATGAAAAGCTATGCTGAGGTTCACCCTTGTGCCTAATCCTTTCAGAAAGGATTTCCAAAAGTTCACTGTGAACTGAGGACCACGATCTGATATGATGGACAAAGGTGTCCCATGCAATCGGGCAATTTCCTGGATATACATCTTGGCATAATCCTCTGCTAAATCTGTAGTCTTCATTGGCAAGAAGTGAGTTGACTTGGTAAGTCGGCCTACAATCACCCAATCGAATCATGCTTCCGAAACGAGTGAGATAAGCCTGTTATGAAATCCATGTTTATCATCTCCCGTTTCCAAAAGGGAATTTCTATACTCTGAGCCAAACCATTAGGCTTCTGGTGTTCGGCTTTCACCTCTTGACAATTTGGACACTTAGCCACAAAATCTGCTACTTTCTGTTTCATGTCGTTCCACCAATAGATCCTCTTAAGATCATGATACATCTTTATGGAACCTGGGTGAATAGAATACCTGGAATTATGGGCTTCTGACATAATCCGCTCTCTCAGCCCATCTCAAAGTACCATCATCTCTCCCTTATTCAAAAGTCATAGTCTTGTGTTTGTGAATCCCTTCCTTCAGCTACAATAAATAGGGATCATTGAACTGCTTTTCCTTCATTTCGGCTACTAAGGAGGATTCAGTCCTATTCTGAAGAACAACGCCACCATCTTCGGAGTCCAAAAGTCGAACCCCTAGACTTGCTAATTGGTGGATTTCCTTTGTCATAGTTCTCTTGTCTGCTTCAACATGAGCTAAGCTTCCTATAAAACGTCGACTGAGAGCATCAGCTACAACATTTGCTTTCTCGGGATGATAGAGGATATCAACATCATAATCCTTGAGCAATTCGAGCCACCTTCTCTAACGAAGATTTAATTCTCTTTGCTTGAAGATGTACTGCAGACTCTTGTGATCTGTGAAAATATCAACATGCATTCCATACAAATAATGGCGCCAGATCTTTAGCGCAAATATCACCGCATCTAACTCGAGATCATGGGTCGAATAATTCTTTTCGTGAGCCTTGAGTTGTCTCGATACGTAGGCTATGACTGTACCATTCTGCATTAACACACACCCAAGACCAACCCGTGAAGCATCACAATAAACAACGAACCCTTTGGTTCCTTCTGGCAGTGTCAAAACTGGCGCTGAAGTCAATCTTTTCTTTAACTCCTCAAAATTTTTCTCCCAAGCGTCCGACCACTGAAACTTGACCTTCTTCTGAGTCAATCTAGTCAGAGGGGACGAGATAGAGGAAAATCCCTCTACAAAACACCTGTAATAGCCTGCTAGACCCAAGAAACTTCTTGTATCAGATACTGAGGTAGGTCTAGGCTAATTCTTCACTGCCTCTATTTTCTGAATGTCCACCTTCAGGCCTTCGCCTGAGATGACATGGCCCCAAAATGCTACTGATTTCAACCAAAATTCATACTCAGAAAATTTTGCATATAGCTTATGATCATGCAGTGTCTGCAACACAATTATGAGATGTTCTGCATGGTCCGTCTCGCTACGGGAATAAATCAAGATGTCATTGATAAACACAATAACGAACAAATCAAGATAAGGCTTGATGACCCTATTCATAAGGTCCATGAAAACCGTTGGTGCATTCGTTAAACCAAACGACATTACAAAAAATTCGAAATGCCCATAACGAGTCCTGAAAGCTGTTTGAGGAACATCACCTTCCTTAACCTTCAACTGATGGTACCCTGATCTGAGGTCAATCTTGGAATAACACTGGGCACCCTGAAGTTGATCGAATAAATCATCTATTCTAGGAAGAGGGTGCTTGTTCTTGATGGTGACTTTATTCAACTGATGATAGTCAATGCACATGCACAAAGACCCATCCTTCTTTTGGACAAACAAGACTGGAGCGCCCCAAGGTGAGACACTTGGCCTTATAAATCCCTTATCTCGAAGATCTTTCAATTGGACTTTTAGCTCTTTCAACTCTGCTGGAGCCCTCCTATAAGGTGGAATAGATATCAGCTTAGTGTCGGGGAGTAGATCAATTCCAAAGTCAATCTCTCTATCGGGAGGGACTCTGAGAAGATCTTTGGGAAACACTTCTGGGAACTCATTTACAGCTGGTACTGACTGGAGAGTGGGAATCTGAGCATCTGCATCCCTAACTCGAACCAGGTGATAGATATACCCTTTGGAAATCATCTTTCTGGATTTAAGGTAGGATTGGTTCACCGGGAAGTTCGAAACTTACTATTTTGGTTCTACAACCTACTGTGGCGTAACACAACTCTAACCAACCTATGCCCATGATTACATCAAAGTCTACCATCTCCAATTCTACTAAGTCTGCTACAGTAAGGCGATGATACACTTTGACTGGACACCCCCTATAGATACGTCTAGCTATAACTGATTCTCCAACTGGAGTGGACACTTCAAAGGGTTCACACAACTTTTCTGGTTCTAGCCCAAATTTCTTAGCAATATATGGGGTTACATAAGATAGGGTGGATCTCGGATCCATAAGACCATAAACATCAAAGGTGAAGACTATTAGCATACCTATGATGACATCTCTACGAGCCTCTGTATCATGATAGCCTGCCAGCGCATACAAGCGATTCCGACCACCGCCCGTGTTACCGAACTTTCCTGCACCACGCACTTATTGGGCCTGAGAGTTCTTAGGGGCTACTGAATTAGTGGACTGAGCTACATTGCCTCCATTGTTCTGCTTTGCTGATGGACAATCCCTCAAGAAGTGGCCCTGCTGACCGCACCCAAAGCAACCATTTGTGCCCAAACGACATAGCCCTGGGTGCCTCTTACCACACGTGTAGCAAATAGAGTAACAAGGGACTCTGTAGCCCAAACTAGCCTGTCACTGTGAGTCTACTGCTCTGAAATTCTAGTTTTTCTTGTTAAACTTGGACCTCTGAACTGGTGCACTAGCTGAAGATGGAGCAGGTCCTGATTTTGGTTTCTTGAAGAACTGAGGATTACCGCCTCATTGCCATCCCCATGGCTGAAATTTCCTGCAGACTTAGCTCTCTTGCTGAATTCCCTATCCCTCTCTCTCTCTGTAGCCTCTCTTCTTCCTTTAATCTGTCTTCGTTCCCTTGAACTAAGGCTACCATTTTAGTAACGGTCATGTCATTGTTCTGAGCAGCTATATTAGCGTCAGGAAACAAGTCATCTGAAAGCCCAAAACAAACTGCCTAACTCTGGCCCTTATGTCACGTACCATTTCCAGAGCATACTTGGCCAGAGAGACGAACTTGAGGTAATACTCATTCACACTAATATCATTCTGTTTGAGTCTCTCAAACTCTAAAGCCTTAACTTCCAAGACCTCAATGGATAGAAAATGCTCAAGAAACTCATTTGCAAACTCCTTCAAGTTGCAGGAGCCGCATCCTCTCCTCGAGACTCTTCCCATGTTTCATACCAAATGTTAGCAACATCCTTCAGCTGGTACACAGCAAGCTCTGCTGCCTCAGTGTCTGTAGCATGCATCACTCGAAATATCTTCTGAACATCATCAATGAAGTTTTGCGGATCCTCATCCTTTTTGGACCTTGTGAAGACTGAAGGTTTCATATTAAGGAATTCTCTAGACCTGAAACTACCTGTCTCATCAACAACACTTGTCCCCTGCTTTTGAGCTTGAGTAGCAATAATTTGGGCGAGCAACTGGATAGCTCTCCTGACATCCATGTCTGAAGCATTGGGCACAGAGCCCGTTGTAACTCCCTGGGCCGGAGTGACCTCCTCCTGAGCAGCATTAGCCGTAGCCCCCTAGCTAGTAGCTAAGGCCATTGTGGTGTACTTTCTTATTGTAGGCATTTTCTTGAAATACATAATTCATACGAGTTAGAAGGATTTTGGAAAGCATAGCTTGAACTACATGATCTAGAGTGGGAAAGAAATGAAACAATCCTAAATGTCTTGGTGGTCAATTGTTTACATGTGTGGCGCGCACATACACATAAAAGTGACCCCACTGGACATGACTTCATAGACTCTCTAAGACTCCTGAACCTAGGCTCTGATACCAAGCTTTGTCACCCAAAACCATAGACTAGGCGTAACACGACACTCGGTGCCTGACTGCATATGACCAAGCGAACGAATTGTATGGCTGGATCAACATGTGCATAATTGTAAGCTAGATATAAATATACAACATGATGATCTACTAAAGAGTCTGACTGACATATCATAGATGCGGAAAATACTAAAAATTTTGCAAGTGTAAATGAGTAGCCGATAAGGCTAACACACACCTTACTAACTGAAATACTATAAAGACTAAAGACTGAAAAAAAGGGATAATGCCCCAAAAGACTGGGGCTCACTAATAGTTGATAGGAGATGTCCTAGCAAACAGAATCGTCAACCTGTAAATCATTTCCATGATGCAGGCACCAGGCAAAAAGGGATGTCAGTACATTTGAATTGCACTAGTATGTAAAACAACTGAAAGAAGGAACCGTAAATACTGAAACTGAAACTGATAATTGATAACTGAACTAACCATAGGAAGTAAGGTTGTGAATACTCCCTCTTCTGGATGAGGAACCAACTGTTTATCTGAATAAATAAATTGTGGCCTCAGGCCCAATATATATATATATATATATATATATATGTGTGTGTGTGTGTATGTGTGTGTGTGTGTGTGTGTGTGTGTGCGCGTGCCCGCACAAACTACGGCCTCCGGCCCAAGTATACATATACATAACTGCAGCCTCAGGCCCAAAAATGCATAAAGCATAAACTACTGTCTCATGCCCAAATACAGGTGTTCAACATTCAGGAATTCAGAATTAGGAACTGGGAATCATACTGCAATATATGATACTAAAATACTGAACCATACTGAGTTACATAATAATGGAATGCTGAATAGAACTATACTGAGACATGTATTCATAATAAATTGATTTGTCATAACTGATTAGGATATTGGACGATTATGAAACTATGTCATGCAGAGAATAGAAGTTCTACAACTATTCATGGAACTAAGGCATAATTATTTTCTGAGAAAACTCGTAATAGTCATAAAGAATGGGACGTATGGAAAATCATAAACATTCCAAAGCGTAAAGAGAGATAGCCTCATATACCTTAGCTCTGGCCCTTTTAAGAGAGACACGATGTTCTTCGCCTCTTTCAACGATAATCTACGCCAATATATATATATATATATATATATATATCTCAATAGGAACCAATATTAGCACTAGTTCTCCTGTTTTAGTGACTTAGGAATTTTATTAAACACCTTATGGGTGTAAAGCCTCATAGCCCTTAGTAATTGGTCTTTTATTCACCAAGTTCTCATTTTACTACTTCTAGGTGATTCTACAATCCCAAATAGATGTAACTAACACCATTTCTCATCACCAAATGTTTACGACAATCATAATTCAACAATCCAAAACCTTAGCATAGTTCTTATGGTTCTCTTTATCAAACCCATTAACTGTTCTCCCAAAAACTCATCAATTAATAGTTATAAATGATAAGGGAGTAGAAGCATTGCCTTTTCGAAGTTCACTCCTCTTGAATTCGAGTTTTAGGGTTTCCTTTCTCAACGATGGTGTCTCGACCGAATATCTAATGAGTGGAAGGGTTTACCCATGTTATTAAGGTGTTGGAGAATTGAAATTAACATAGAATCATCGTTAGAACTTACCTTGAATGATGGAGGGACATTAGGGAAGTTAGGTTCTTGAGAGCATCCCTTTCTAGAGTAGGTTTTCGTGTTTGGGTGTGGCGAAATGAGGTAGGGCTTTTAAATAAGTGAACACGTCCCAAAATTGAGAAGAAAAAGAAAAGTAGCTCGGGTAAACCTCGCCGGCGCGAGGCATCGTTAGGGGCGCCAAAATTACTGTGCAAGGCACCATCGGAGGCGCCAAAACTACAGTGCCTTGCACTGTCTGGGGCACTGAGGTTGATGCCCTAGACAATGTCTTGCACTGTCTATGGCCGTAAGTTTTTATGGCCTTGCACTGTCTATGGCCATGAGTTTTCATGGCCTTGCACTGTCTAAGGCTATAAGACGTACCTCCCATAAACTTAATCGATTCTATCGAATTTTATGCACCTCAATATCTGTCTTCAGTCCAAAAAAACGGTTTTCACCCATACTCATCACGATAGGACATCACATTAATACTCATTTAATGCATCTACAACTAATTAAGATTTAAGGAGTGTTACAACTAGCTAGAAATAGAAATTGTAATAAAACAAGGAAAGATAAAAGATCCCGATAACCATATGATGCCAACATGGTATACATGTATACCAACAGAGTATATTATTGCTCTGGGATATTGCTACAACTACCCGTGACTAAACTACTGTACCAAAATATTAAAAGATGCAATAGAAGTATAAGAAAATTAGAAGTATAAGTAGCTATAAGATTATAAGTAGCAGAAAAGATCCCTTTTACCATATGATACCAACATGGTATACATGTATACCAATAGAGTATATCATTGCCCTAGGATATTGCTACAACTACCAGTGACTAAATTACTGTACCAAAATATTAAAAAATACAATAAAAGTATGAGAAAATTAAAAGTATAAGTAGCAGAAAAGATCCCTATTACCATATGATACTAATATGATATACATGTATACCAACATAGTATATCATTGCTCTGGGATATTGCTACAACTATCTGTGACTAAATTATTGCACCAAAATATTAAAAGATGCAATAAAAGTATGAGAAAATTACCTGCCCGCGTTGCAAGCTAAACATTCGCAAAGCAACTTGCTCATTCTGTATTTGACGTTTGACTACCTAATTCAGAATTCGTGGAAGTTTGTTTCCAATTTGATCAGCAAAGTGACCATCCAAACTTGAGCAACATTTAGACAACCGAATCTGTAAAGCAACGGGAAGCCACCGAGTCTATAAAAAGAAGGCTTATCTTGAAACTTGTTGAAACACGAGTCGATTGTATCATTATAAACATCGATACTCCAGGGATAATTATTAAAATTACCGCACTCACCAAGTCAATATAAGACCATGAAATAACCTTTGGTTTGAGCAGAAAAAGTAAGAAGCTGTTCACCAAATAAAGAATTGCTATCTTCAACGCATCATCATCTGTCACTCATTTCTTTTCCGTAAAACAGTCTACTAGTTGGACCAATGTCACAGATACAGTCCCAAAATATTTTGAAATCAACCTATTCTCTAGTACGCTCTCTATACTTGTATTACCCTTACATTTCAGCCCAGTAACGAGTGCAAATTCACCCAAACCAAAGCGCAGCATAGAATCACTCACTACAAATCGCATCTCATTTTCACCTCATGATGTACTTCTCTAATGCGTAAATGGTGCATAATCCGAATCTGCACAACAACTTGTGGCAGATCCAAAAAATATTCAAAGCATGTTTTCTTAAACATCCGAAGTTGTTTCTTTGTTAAATTCTCTTTCAACAGACAAATGCCATTGCAGTTGGTATGCACAAGGAAATCCCAACACTGAAAAACATGTTCATATAAATAATTTCAAAAATAGAATTTACTTAAAAATGCAACTAAGACAACCAAAAATATTACAACTACCATATCATACCAACATCGCATATAACTATACCAACATGGTATACAGTTCTACTGGCTAATTTCCAGTAACTATAAATGGCTATATTACTATTACATAACAGATAGGCATAAAGAAGAAAATAAAAAAAAAGTGTACCATATATTAATATAATAATGTATTTTAAGATATTGTACTATACTACTATTATTTAAAAAAAACAGATAGCATACCAATTAAAGGAAGTTAATACAGCCAAAAAAGTATGATACCAATATAGTATATAGCTATACCAACAGGGTATATAGTTGTATGGGGTCGTTCCCGCAACTAAGGTTCTAACAAACATATGATACCAATGTATTATATAGTTATACCAACAGGGTATACAGTTGTACGGGGTCGTTCCCAGTTTCCACAACTGACTATAACTATAATATAATACAAAAGCATACCAGGAAGTCAAAAAATAACAATGTACTATATGTTAAAAAGCACAGATCCTAATTTTAAGAAAATTACCTTCTTGGGTGCGACACCACTTTTTTTCTTCTTTACTTGAGAACCATCGCTACAATAACATCGACTTGTTGATTCACGTCGGCTTCCCCCTAACTCCGAATCCTTAACAACTTTAGCTTTTCCCTTATCATTCAACGCAACACCTGCTATGACTGGTTCGGAATTTGTTTCGGGTAATGACTGGTAGGGAGTTCCATCGACTAACAAAGCATCAAATTGTTGCAATTTCTACCCTCTAATTCTACATTTTCAGTTATGTTTTCAACAAGACTACTGCCAGGGTTAGGACTAAACACAACGGGAGAATCAAAAAATAATGAAAATCTAGGACTGGACATGGCTGAGGCAACTGATTCAGCAGCTACTTGGGCTGAAGAATGATGTTGTGCACGACTCCACCATCAACTCGCACAATGCTTCCGACCCATAGTGAAAAAACAACCCACAGATATTGATTCACAAAAATACAAAGAAAAACACAAAAATTCTATGATTTTGAAAACCCACTTTCACTAAAATGTACTTTCACATCAAAAAAATTTGCCTAGATATTACTATTAGACGAAGAGATATAATGAAATTTGAAGAAAAAATTCAAAAGTCGAATCACTAAATGCTGAGTGAAATACTGTTTCTCATGGTTTCACTTTGGAGGTATTGAAACTAACTCAGTAGCGTTAAAGGACGAAGAAAAATTATATGAGGCATTAAATGACAGTGGGTATGGGAATCCGCTAATTGTGTGGGCTGCTGGATGAAATAGCTTGGGCCAGATATGGGAATCCGCTAATGGGTGGGCTGCGTAAATAGTCTGGGCCGCATGGGTAGGAAAAATAAATAGTTTGGGCCTGAGTATTAAAGGGTAAATAGTTTTGGGTTAATAGGTATAAAATGAGATTTTCTCAAAAGGAAGGTGTCACAACCCAAAATCTAAACCATCGTGATGGCACCTAATCCAACCCGCTAGGTAAGCTAATTAATAAAATAACATAATATAATAATGCTGATGTGAAACAAAGATGAGATAATTGAATTTTATACAACTTCCTAAGGACTGGTAGTACATATCATAAGCTTCTAATATTTAATATTTACAAAGCTGATATGAATTAATGTACATCATCTGTTTGAACTATACAAGAACAGATTAAAACTCTAAAGCTACCAAGATCAAGAGGCAGCTATGACCGAAACGCCGGTACATCTTCAGATCCAGCTCCGCCATGCACAAAAACATCAGCATTCAACATTTGGACGCAAGGTACAGAAGTGTAGTATGAGTAAACCAACCCCATGTACTTAATAAGTAACAAACCTAACCTTAGGTTGAAAGTAGTGACGAGCTAGGACAAGGGTCAGAGTCCAACTCCAATAACCACCAATAGTCATAACAATAATGAATACGGAAAGATAGGCATGCTTTTCAAGTATAACAGTAAATCCCAAATATTCCACCGAAAGCACCAAAAGCATATGAATAAGTTTAAAAGACCGTAATTTTTTCCAAAAACCTTTCAACAATAAATAAGATGTTTCATTTTCAAATAGCACGAGGAAAATACATCTCTATGCCTACATGTCAATATACATGTGAAATCATGAATGTCACCAAAGTCGGTTAGGAGAAGGAAATGCATCTCTCTGCATGTATCTCAAGTACGTATGTCAAATGCAATGCATCCCAATGATGAACTCACGTACTCACCCTCTCAGATTACTCCATCTCACTATCTCGTATTTTCACTCATCATGCTCAATACTCAGCACACATAGTCACTTAATACTGTACAGCGCAGATCTAGCCCACATGCAAATAAACCAAGGCAGATCTAGCCCAAAGAAGAAAATAACCCACGGCAATTCCATCCCACTGCAAATGAACGAAAATGCAAGTAAACCATGGCAGATCCAGCCCATTGCAAATGAACCAGGGCGGATCTAGCCCAATGCAAATGATTGCTAGCAATTGTGCTCACTGTGGGTGTGCAGTCTCTGGAGGGGCCGATCCAGATAAGCGCTATAATAAGCTAAATCCTGGCATGAATCAATAAAGCTTGCTGCGGCGTGTAACCCGATCCCATAAATATCACTCCCAACAGGCCCTCGGTCTCACTCAGTAATCAATCTCCCCAGTCTCTTGGGCTCATAACACTCATGCTAAGCATCCCAACTTAATGATTCAAGATGTGACAATATACGATAACAGAGACTGAGATATGATATGAAATGATGAATGCAACTGAGCACATAACTGCAATTAAGCAAATAACTCAACAGTAAAGAACGGCCACGGTGGGTCCTAATAGTACCAGCATATAGCCTAACCATGATTTCTAGCATGAATTACAGCTCAAGTGCTCTAACACATAGAGTACATTAAAAAGGTTCAGATAAAAAAGCTACACAGTTCCATGGAATCAACTAAACCACAATTTACACGGTGCACGCCCACAAGCCCGTCACTTAACATGCGCGTCACCTCAACATCAATCACATAGCACTTAATTCGGGATTTCATACCCTCAGTACCAAGTTTAGTAGTGTTACTTACCTCGAAGAACACAAATCCAATACCGAGCAAGCCAAGCGATGCTCCAAAAATGCCATCCCGCGCGTACCGACCTCTGAACAGTTCGAAACTAGCCAAAAGCAATGCAAATACATCAATTAACGCCAAAGGAAACAAACCCTATCGATAAAGATCAAATCTTTAATCGAAAGCCCAAAGTCAACCCAAAAGTCTGACCGGGCCTGCGCCTCGAAACTCGACGAAACTTATAAAATCCAGCAACCCATTCATTACGAGTCCGACCATACTAGTTTCACCCAATTCTGACTCCGAATTGATGTTCAAAACTCAAAAAGTCATTCACTGAAACTTTAGGCTAAAATCCCCAATTTTCTCTTTAAAACTCATAATCCAATTACCAAAATGAAGATAGAATCACGAAATATAATCAAAACCGAGTGTAGAACACTTACCCCAATCCTTGTGATGTAATTTGCCTCCAAAATTGCCCCATTCCGAAGTCTACAACACAATATGTGATAAAAGATGGCCAACCCTTGAATTTAAAACATTCTGCCCAGCATCATTGCATTTGCGATCAACTCGTCGCATCTGCAACCCCGCTTCTGCTGTAAATATTTCGCTTTTGCGAAGAATCCCTGAACCAGCAGCCATCGCTTTTGCGATCTTCTACTCGCTTCTGCAATCGCGCTTCTACGCATACTGAACTGCATCTGCGGTCACGCAGATATACCCATGCATCTGCACTTGCGACCCTCATGCCTAACTGTCCCTTTTCGCTTTTGCAAAGAAGACCCCACATCTGCGAAGTCTCTTCTACGACCAGTTGTCCGCAGATGCGGCCACACCAAAACCAGCGGCCTTAGCAAAATGCAACATGCGACAAAATGGTCTAAACCTCATCCGAAACTCATCCATGCCCCTCGGGACCCCGTTCAAATATACTAATAAGACCCATAACATAACACGTACCTACTAGAGGTTTCAAATCACACATAACAACATCGAAACAACGAATCGCACCATAAATCAAACTTAAATGAACTTTGAACTTTGAACTTCCAAAACTCGCGCTGAAACCTATCAAATCAACTTGGAATGAACTCAAATTTTGCACACAAGTCCCAAATGACATAAAGAAGCTATTCAAATTCTCGGAACAACAATCTGAACTTGATTTCCAACTTTCGCCAATTAGCGCCGAATCCTTCTAGAAATATCCAAATGCAAATCCGGCCATGCGCCCAAGTTCGAAATCACCATCCAGACCTAACGGAACCCTCAAAACTTCGTTCTGGGGTCAAATTCACAAAAGCCAAACTTGGTCAACTCTTTCAACTTAAAGCTTAAATCATGAAATTCGTTCTTCCAAATCGATTCCGATTAAGCTGAAAACCAAAACCGACGATTCACACAAGTCATAATACATCATAAGGAGCTATTCATGCCCTCTAACTACCGACCAAAGTGCAAATGCTCAAAATAACCGGTCGGGTCCTTACATCCTCCCTCACTTAAACATGCGTTCGTCCTCGAACGTGCCGAGAGTCGTTCCAAAGCCATCAAACCACCGTGTATCCTTAGCATGCACATACCCGGGGGTGATCTCACGTCACCCTATTCCTTGTAGGCCTGACAACTCAACATAATTGAAGTTCATTACTTCAACCTTAGCCCGTAAACCACAGAATCAAATTTCCAACATCCGGAATTTACAATAAGATCTGAATCTCGCATAAACACACTATATAAGTCTGAACAAGCTATATCAAGCCATAACCATAACCCAAGATATAATCACATGATATACCACATAACTCGCGTACTTATAGCAATAATTTTTTAGCACAATAACTGCTCAAAACAAATACGCTATAGGTAATAAACCTCATATCAAACAAAATCTCGCTCTAAAACTTTCGTATACTGTTGATGATGAAATAAACACGCAGAAACTCATAACCACTCATCGGATCAAGAAGCCATGGAGCTCCCTCTTCTTCAACAAGAACTATAGCCAATTTCTATGCCGATCAACGACATTATCCTTCCAAATATACCGCAAACAAATCTAATAACACCTATTCTAGGTCCGACAACCTCTTTTCAATTACAAGCTACCCCACTGACATGCCACGCCAATACTGCCTAGAATCACAACCTGTGCAATCCGTGCACCAATAAGCAACAGCTCAAATGTACCCAAAATGGAAAATGACTCAATTAAGATAACCACTAGGCACTCAACAAGTACCACCACAACCGCAACCAAGACTCACGAATCTAACAGAAAGGATCATATCGCAACTTAACTTCGCTGCAATATGTGACCCCATCCAAACACTTGTCCACATGAAATGCCTCAAGCCACAATGCTCAAAATCAATAACCACGCGCAATTTGTCATCAAGTACCCAATGTGTATGACCGTAACCACGGAGAAGCAAATGGAACAATATACCACACTCTGGAGAGAACATAACCAAGGCGTAATCAACCATTCAACACCCTGATATCCATCTTGCTCGAATTTCACTCTAAGGCCAAAATAGGACCGCACCATGTGTGCCTATAACCAACGGGTCCCAACCCCTCGTAGAATAGAAGGGTAACTCATAGAACATCTCAGAACACGATAAGCTCAACTCTAACCGAATGGCACTTCCTCAAAAACAACAGTACGGAGTCAACCAATCCGACTGGGTGTAGAATAAACATCCTCCTTGGGCCTGCCAATAGACCCCAAATCCACTCTGGTCACCCACAAATAGATACATAACCTTCCAAAAGTCCACAATGACTGAACCATAACACATACTATCATCTGGCTAGCTTTGTGCACATCTTCACATTCCACAACCACGAAACAACTATTTTTGAGAACTCCTGGTCTCCAAATCCATAAAACACATGAATCACCATATCTGATCCCAACTCCATCACCCATATGTCTGACACATCTCTCATACACGATCATCCCAAGAGGAGTACATTGATAGTTCCACCGTGTCACGTAGCAAAATCTGAACATCAGCAGTAGATCAACCAAGCGAGTACCGCAATACTAATGAATAATCTGTAAGTCAATACACAGTGCGCCTTCTGAAATGCGTGCCCTTCTAAGGAATTACCAAGTAGTTATAACATTAATCTAAATATCTGAAACTGTCCAGTCTGTCTAAAATTCATGACCTTCCCTCCAAATATGATCCGTGACCTTGCACATGCAAATCTCAATCCCACACAACACATAGTATCTATCATGCCATCATATGAAAAGTATGAAAATCTCATAATCAACTCTGAGTCACAAGCAAACTACATTGTCAATTAGCTAAGAACCTTCTATTTGATCTCCTCCAAGAGAAAATAAAGACACGCAACATGCTCCCCATGCCAACAGGAAATATACACCTCGAACAGTGGTAGAAACCATTGAGAACAGTGGTAGAAACCATTGCACATAAACCAGCTATCAAAACCGATTCTCTCTAACTCAACCAAGCCACGCAGATCGTCAAAACCCAAGAGAATTACCATGAAACACCTTTAGAGACTCACCACATCATAAGTACCCCAAAGAACCAATCATATCCATTGTCGTGCTGATCTAACCTACTACCAAGCTATCCTATTTCTCCGAGTTCCTTGCGAATTGCCATCAAGTTGACACTTCTCCTTGTTAGAATACCACAATCCTCACCCAAAGCTCACCGCAAGAGATCCTATCATAAAACCACGCTGCCCTAAGGCATATAAGCAGCTGTATTCCCTCTCAAGCACCCCAAAAGTACCACAATCGAGACATCCACTCTAAAGAGAACTTCTGTGAATTTGAAGCTGTTTCCTCCACCTTTCTGATACCGAAATGTAAAATACATGATGAGATATAAATACCGCGAAGCTCGACACCATCCAATGTAAATCTCAGATCCTACCCATATACAAATCCGAAAAATTCACAATTGCTACATGAAAATCTTGAACCCATTACAACTTTCTCGAGAGTCATCCACCCTACTCAAATCTCAACTGAACCGACCAAACGGGTTAAACGACATGTGCCCCATTAGCAGAACAACACCCAAAGAAGCGGCCCCACCTTAGTGCAACCGACCAAATTTCTACACAATGCACACTACATCAGTCACAAAAAATAACTCAAGCCATTCCATGATTGTCACGCCCCGAACTCGGGGAGCGCGACCATCACTCAACCGAGTGAACCCGGCCAAGCAAGCTTGTTTGATTTCTTCTACCAAACTCATCCATGAATAAAGAGGAGATGCTCTCCATTAATCAAACACTCAAAAGATTACATTAACAACTTCCATTTCATTTCAATTTGCAGCTTCATTCATAATTTACAAAATATTACAAGTTTATAGATATAATGAAAAACATGTTTTCCAAATACCAATATTTCTAGTTTAATTCCCCACGTCAAACACCACCCATAACCTGTCTACAGAGCCTCTAAGTACAACAGAAGAGTAGTATGGAAGTGCCGGAAACAAGGCCCCGGCTATACCTCAAAATACACAGTACAACATCCAATGACATCAGGTCCGAAATAGAGTAGGGCTCACCAAAACCTGCTAAATAGGGGAGTTACTGCAAACAAGTACCAAGGCTGCTCGCTGATGAACCACCTGCATCTATTGAAGATGTAGCGCCCTCGGCAAAAGGGACGTTAGTAAATATGAAATAGTACTAGTATGTAAAGCTAAATTTTCTCTTTCAAAATAGAGTGCAAATATAAGAAAGGGAAAAACCATAGAAACGACAAGTCACAATCAACAATATCCAAATTCCCAGTTAAAACATAATAATTTTCAAAACACGAAAATAATATATATTTTTGGTTGGGAGATCATAGCACCAATATACCATCGTGTTTCTAGCACGGAATCCGATCACGCCCGATCGACTAGGCCATCTCCCCACGAACAATGTGGTTTGACATGTGATGCAAAAAAAAGTGTTACCAAGAGTAGTACCATCATGTGCGCAACATAGCATCCAATCTCCACCCGATCAGCTAGGGTGCCTTCCCACATATGCCGTGCGGGTTGACTTTTCCAAATCACAACTATTTTCAATCTCATCCCAATTAAGAAAAATAATCTCATCCCAAATAAGGGAAATAATCACAATCCATCACAATCCACCCCTACACCGGCACGTGTAGTTTCGGGTGTGGGCCTTATGACCAACCCTTCCTCGGTTTGCTAATGATACTCCCAAAAATATTTTTGATTTACACATAAGGGAAACAAAAGCACAAATATATTTACCTCATCATCTTTCATATTTCATAAGTCTCTACTAGTATTTTCAACCAATCACAATAACAATATTTCCTTGGCACTATTGGCCATTCACAGGATTCTTTATTCAAGGCACAGTGGCCGTATTTCAAATTCAATACTTTCATATCTTTCCTTCCATAGATCGTCATCATAAATATCAACATATATACTATTCCGAAAATCACAACTTTAAGTTCGTTAGAAATGAAGGCTATAAACACAATAGATTTCTTTTCGAGAAATGGAGTAAATAATTGACAATCGAAGTGCAAGTTAAAATCATAAACAAGTAGCACACCATTTATACTTAAAATACTTTTCCCCAAAGAGGGAAATACACAATTTCCACTCACGAATATGTAAGGACGGAAAACACATTGAAAATACTTACAAAGCGTAGCATTAGTTAAAACAGCTACATATGGGCATGAATCGAGTAGATAAGCTCTTTGGCAATTCTATTTTTGAAATAATTTTGGAACAATTGAATCAAATATCATTTCATAATCTTCACATCATCTTCTTTCGTTGGCACCACTAGCCACAAGTATAACTTTCATTCTTGGCACGATGGCCACGCCCTAAATCATCAATACTCTTATTTCATTTTCAATCATCTTTAAAGATTATCAACAATAAGACATTTTTGATTAAGACCTTAAGCTCATTCGCAATAGTCAAGTTTATAAGAAATAATCCGGAACATAGGAATTAGGAACTTGGGCCAACGATACGTGAAACTTACGGGAACATTATGGAATTCAATTCTAAGGAAGTAGTTTAGCCAACATACCTTGTTTGAGCTTTCCTTAATTTACTACAACGACCCAACATTTCTAGCAATAACAATCTATACGAAGATAGCGAAAATCGGATAATAATTAGATGGACGCATGGTAAAACTCTCTTAGGAATTTTGTCAAACACCTAGTATGCAAAATAGAATATAAAGCTCTACAATGGTAATCCCTTCCTCCCTCAAACAATTTCAACAAGAAACTACCCAAACTATTCGGTTAACCTCACATACCACAAGCTATTGATACATGCATGGCCTAATTCCAACTCCATAACCTAATTAAACCTATAAAAGTTACATGAAGATTTTAGGACAAGGTCTTACCCGGGTAGATGATGGTCTAGTGAATGGCTTCTTGATTCTTGAAGATTGGTGCAAGATTGGTGACTAGAATGCTAGCTTTCCTCCTTCTCTCTCTAAAATTCTCTCACCTCTCTCTAAAATCATAAGATAATTGCCCCAAAATATGCCCCAAAATAATCCCCAAAGTCTATTTATCAAAATGTGGTCAAGTTATAAAAATAGGAAAATGGACCCTCCGAACTCAGGTCTATGATCGCATAACTGACCGCAGAACAGGTATGCGGTCCGCATAATGGACCGCAAAAGTAATGCCCATAAACTAGGAAGATCTGGATAGGTGTACGATGGGTTTGTAGTCCGCAGACCACTAATGCGGCAGCAAATGGGCCGCAAAATTGCCAAACGAAATTCTTCAAGCCAAATCTGCAACGAAAATGCGGACCGCGAAACTACTATGCGATCGTATAATAGACTACGAAATGACCCTTAAAATTCAACAACTCCCTGCTCAACTCCGCGATGCTTATGCAGCCTGCATAATGGATCTGCGGTCGCGAATCTAACTGCATATAATTGGCCCTTCAACAAAAATGTTCCACCAACACCTCGATGTAGCTCGCCACGAAGAATTTCTATAACCCTCAAACACGTAAGCCTACCTCGACTCCATGAAGCCTTTAATTTCTTGGTGTAATTTTACGTAGCCTTACATCCTCCCCCACTTAAGATCATTCGTCTTCGAATGAGGAGTAGAGTCTACCCAGAACACCCAACATAATTCATCTTTTCTTCTACCCATCACAATCCTCCAAATTTGACTAAATCCTAAATTTTCTAAAAATTTCCGCCGAGTCTCCTCTGCAATTGGGCCTTTCCACCTGCCAGAGAACCAGCAAAACCACCCTAACAACATATCCATAATTCAACAAAGCATCACTGTATACATCAACAACACTGATCTCAACATTAAGGGCATTACATTAACATAAGTGGTATCTAGACATGAATTCCACTTATTTAGATCATAACACATAGCAAGTACCCTTTTGAACCACAACCCTTAGGTTATACAGGCAAGTGAGAATACTCCCTTTACTTTGACGGAGGCAGATCTCAATTTTCGGGCTTATCTAATAGGGATCACAATTAGGTGCCTCTCATAAGCCAATTACCCGTTAACTTCATCTTCCATAGCTTCCATCGGAATAATAGACAAGCGACTCACAACTACCTTTGTGGGCATACAAAGATGAAACACCGGGTGCATGAAGAACAACGATAGGGGAAACATCATAATCATAGTTTGGCATATTTCCTTCAAGATTTCTTAATGCCTAATGTGACCATACATACTTTAGTTTTATTAGCAATTAACATAATATATTCATCTAGAATATCCTGAGAATTTCTTTTTCACTTTCTTCAACTCTATATCTCTACTGCGAACACCCAAACTAAACCCTTGGCGACCTTCAGCAATTATTCTAAGATGTACTAGCATGAATATGACATAAAATTTCCTACCCAATATGTTTAATCATGGGTTGATGCTTTTTCTTTGACATGTTTGAACCTTCAACGCTCATAGGTTTACTATAAAAAGGAACAACGAGGTTCGAGATTAAGCTGGAAGTGTTCATGAATCCATCAACGTGTCGAGAAGGGTATTTCAGGAAGTTATATCCTAAGAGACATGAAGGAAACTACCAATAGTGGTGACATGATTAATCATTGTGATGACATCATAAATTCGACAAATGAGGCATAGAGTGGCCTAGTACACATTGATAACGTGGAAACATGTACATGATCTGGAGATGTGAAAGGAGTGAGTCCTTCTAGACATGTGACATCTGGGGGTCATGGCCGGGAGGGTGAAGACATTAGCAATCAGTTATTCTGGGAAGATGACGAGTTACGAAAGTGATAGTAACAATTGTTTCACTTCATATGTGCCTTGTCGTCAATTGTAAGCCTTAAAGAGAAATAGCCAAGTACATGACACCAGTTGCCTCCGTGAGTGCAGGGAAGTTCAGTTTAATTCAAAATGAGAAGATTTTTGCATCATGAATATGATAGAGATTGGTTAGAGAGAGAATGAACACTTCGCTATGAGCTAGACATGTTTTTGCCATAATAACTCTCAAGATGCAATACCAGGCCACTTAATGGGCAAGTACAATGCTAGGAACAACATGAGTTACTCACTGAAGCTTAATCTAGGTGGGCATGAACGTCATACTAAGATGGGAAAACAAAATGATCTTCCCTTGATGAATTTGTGAAAATCTCATATTTCTTAGAAACTTTTATGCGGACAAGTGACCCCCCTTCAATTGACAGGTACACATATGATAGGTGCTGAGATATGCTCTCATGTTACTAGATGGTGAAAAAGGATTCGTGATAATATTCACAAAGGAGTAAAGTGATTGTTCAAACCATAGGAGCCACAACCGGAGAGAAAAGAGTGGCTCAAGAAGGATCTCAACATTTGGCCGCTTTACATTAGATTTGATACCACATAGGTAAATATTATGATGGTGCGTGCATAGGCACAAGTGAGCAAATGTTATCCATTCAAATCAAAAGGTTATGTAAGAAATTCATCAGGTATATTCCCTTGTTGAGAATTTAGGGAAGCAAGTGGAAAGTACTAGCCTAGGGTTATAACTCAACTCAAGGACATAATTATAGAACTCTATTCCTCAAGAGGTTGTAAGTAAGATAACTGTGATAAAGAGGATTCACAAATGATACGTCTTGCTCAAAAGAATAGATACAGAGAATGACTCATAAAGTTGTTCCGCTTCTATCCCAATTTCCATAGCAACATAAGGAATGACATATAACAAAGTGGAACCGGGATCAATAAGGGCATATACATCATGAGATTGGACAGTCAATATGCTCGACCAGGAGATAGGGAGGACCCGACAGAAGTATGAAATTCCTATTGTTCAAAGAATAAGATTGGTTCCATTAAGAACAGGTCGTATTGATGACCAAGAAAAGTCTTCCGAAGAAGCAAGCTTCAACGCTCCCCAAGACAACCTGTAACCACATCTGGAGAACCCTCCAACTTTTGACGCCTCCTCATAGCATAAAATCTGTTGGGCCCTCCCAAGCTCAGAATACCAACCCTAACTGCTCCATGCCTGGCGGGCGGTATAGTGTCTCTAGCTGGGGGAGACGCTGTGGATGTAGTAGCTGCATAACTAGATGGTTATGCCACACCCCCGCCCATGCTCTGGTGAGAAGAATGACAATCTCTCTGAACGTGACCCCCCATACCACCCTTGTAGCATATGTTGGTACTATAGTGACCTACTCCCAACTGACATTTCCCACTCTTTGCACAACGGGGATGAGGTCCGCTAAACTGACTTGCCCCACTGACATGATATTCACCCTTTTTGCATACATCATAAGCATCCCCCTTATCCTTCATCCAGGCCTCCAATGCAGGAGTAACAAACCTCGTACTAGTTTGTGTGTGGGCCTTTGGAATTTCCCAAACCTGCTACCCCCAACATGCTGCTGAGCATACTCACAACACGTCGCCAAATGTTCATTCCCGCACATCGGGCAAACTGGGATGAGTGTACCCAACCTAGGGCGTTTGTTCTTCTTGTGCCCCCTCTTTCCACAGTCATAACATATTTAAAGAATCATACAACATTTTCCCAAGTGACACATCTTGCAAATCAAACAATCCGGTTCATTAGCACCAACAACCCTCTTTCGTTTCTTAGATTCTCTCACCACACGATCCGGTGGTGTGGTGACATTGGTAGGAACAAGAACACTTCCCTTAGCAACAAGTTTTTATCCCTCCACGGCTCGACATATTCTCCCAATGATTCTTGTTTAATCTCCCCCATATTATATGGCGGGGTCATTCCCTCCTTGCCGCTTCGATCTCGTAGATTACTCATCTTGAAAATGAGGCATAACGTGGAAATTAGCTTCCTATCTTGAGCTCTATCGCACGATTTGGAGTATCAAAGAAGTGTTAAATTCCTAAATGTCCAAGTAGCCTCCTTATTATAGATGTGGTCGACAACGCACCGATAAGAAGGATTCTAATAGACACGGCTCCGAGACATCCTATGACACTTTAAACCTTAGGCTCTGACACCGAGTTTGTAACGCCCCGAACTCGGGGAGTGCGACCGGCGCTCAACTGAGTGAACCCGGCCGAGCAAGCCTATTAGATTACCTTCTACCCAAACTCATCCAAGAATAAAGAGGAGATGCACTCCATTAATGAAGCACTGAAAAGATTTCATTAACAACTCCCATTTCATTTCCATTAGTAGCTTCGTTCATAATTTCCATAATATTACAAATTTATAGATATAATGAAAAACATGTTTTCCAAACACCAACATTTCTAGTTCAATTCCCCACATCAAAAACCACCCACAACCTGTCTATGGAGCCTCTAAGTACAACAGAAGAGTAGTACGGAAGTACCGGCAATAAGGCTCCGGCTATACCTCAAAATACACATTACAACATCTAATGACATCAGGCCCGTAATATAATAGGGCTCACCAAAACTTGCTAAATAGGGGAGTTACTGTTAACAAGGACCAAGGCTGCCCGCTGATGAACCACCTGCATCCATTGAAGATGCAACACCCCCGACAAAAGGGACGTCAGTACATATGGAGTAGTACTAGTATGTAAAGCTAAACGTCTTCCTTCAAAATAGAGTGCCAATATAAGAAAGGGAATAACCATAGAAACAACAAGGCACAATCAACAATATCCAAATGCCCAGTTAAAACATAAAAAATTTCAAAATGCAAAAATAATATATATTTTGGTTGGGAGATCATTAGCACCGATATACCATCGTATTTCTAGCACGAAGTCCGATCATGCCCGATCGGCTAGGCCATCTCCCCACGAAAAATGTGGTTCGACATGTGATGTGAAAAAAAAAAGTTTGACCAAAAGTAGTACTACCATGTGCGCAACATGGCATCCGATCTCCACCTGATCAGCTAGGCCGCCTTCCCACATATGACGTGTGGGTTGACTTTTCTAAATCACAGCTATTTTTAATCTCATCCCAATTAAGGGAAATAGTCTCATCCCAAATAAGGGGAATAATCACAATCCACCCCTACACCAGCACGTGTAGTTTCGGGTGTGGGCCTTATGACCCACCCTTCCTCGGTTTGCTAATGATACTCCCAAAATATTTTTGGTTTACACACAAGGGAAACAAAAGCACAAATATGTTTACCTCATTGTTTTTCACATTGCATAAGTCTCTATTAGTTTTTTCAACAAATCACAACAATAATATTTCCTTGGCATTGTTGGCCATTCACATGATTCTTTATTCAAGGCACAGTGGCCGTATTTCATATTCCACACTTTCGTATCTTTCCTTCCATAGATCGTCATCATAAATATCAACATATATACTATTCTGTAAATCACAACTTTAAGTTCGTTAGAAGTGAAGGCTATAAACACAATAGATTTCTTTTCGAGAAATACAGTAAAATAATTGGCAATCAAAGTGCAAGTTAAAATCATACACAAGTAGCACTCCATTTGTTCTTGAAAAACTTTTCCCCAAAAAGGGCAATACACAATTTTCACTCACGAATAGGTAAGGATGCAAAACACATTGAAATACTTATAAAGCGTAGCATTAGATAAAACAGCCACATATGGGCATGACTTGATACATAAGGTTTTAGGCAATTCTAATTTTGAAATAATTTTGGAACAATTGGATCAATACTTTCATTCTTGGCACGGTGGCCATACCTTATATCATCAATACTCTTATTTCATTTTGACGCATCTTTAAATATTATCAACAACAAGACATTTTCGATCAAGACCTTAAGCTCATTCGCAATAGTCAAGTTTATAAGGAATAATCCGGAACATAGGAATTAGAAACTTGGGCCAACCATACTTGAAACTTACGGGAACATTATGGAATTTGATTCTCAGAGAGTAGTTTATCCAACATACCTTGTTTGAGCTTTCCTTAAGTTACTACAACGTCCCAACAATTTAGCAATAACAATCTATAGGAAGATAGCAAAAATCGGATAATAATTAGAAGGATTCACATGGTGGAACTCTCGTAGGAATTTTGTAAAACACCTTGTATGCAAAATACACTATTAAGCTCTATAATGGTAATCCCTTCCTCCCTCAACCAATTTCAACAAGAAACTACCCAAACTAGTCGGTTAACCTCACATACTACAAGCTATTGATACATGCATGGCCTAATTCCAACTCCATAACCTAAATAAATCTATAACAAATGCATGAAGATTTTAGGACAAGGTCTTACCCGGGTAGATGATAGTCTAGTGAATGGCTTCTTGATTCTTGAAGATTGGTGAAAGATTGGATGATTAGAATGCTAGCTTTCCTCCTTCTCTCTCTATAATGCTCTCACCTCTCTCTAAAATCATCAGATAATTGCCCGAAAATAAGCCCCAAAGTCTATTTATCAAAATGTGGTCGAGTTATAAAAATAGGAGAATGGACCCTCCGAACTTAGGTCTGCGATCGCAGAACTTACCGCCAAATAGGTATGCGGTCCGCATAATGGACCGCAAAACTGATGCCCAAAAACTAGGAAGATCTGGACAGGTCTGCGACGGGTTTGCGGTCCGCAGACCACCTTTGCGGCTGCAGAAAAGGCCGCAGAATCGCCCAACAAAATTCTTCAAGCCAAATCTGCGAAGAAAATGCAGATCACGAAACTACTATGTGATGGCTTAATGGACCGCAAAATGACCCTTATAATTCAACAACTCCCTCCTCAACTCTGCGACGCTTATGCGACCCGCAGAATGGATCTGCGGTCGCGAATCTGACCACATAATTGGCCCTTTAGTAGAAATGTTCCACCAATACCTCGATGCAGCCTTCAACCCAAAAAGTACGTATTGCGGCGAGCAATATAACCCTCAAACATGTAAGCCTACCTCGATACCATGAAACCTTAAATTCCTTGGCGAAATATTACGGGGCCTTACAGTGATTTCCATATACCCATAAAGTATAATATAACCCGTATCCAGAAATTTCTTTGCTAAAGTCATTCTCAAAACCTGCCTCAGCAAGTCTTATCTGATTTACCGGTATGCCTCTTATCGAAACCAGTACCACATATAACCACGCAATTAAATAGTCGATCGCAGACTCCCCCCACTTGGCTCAAAGCCATAGATCAAAACACTCGATAACTCGTAATACCCATACTCTATTACTACCATAATACCGTAGGGAGATAACCAAATCCTTCATAAGCTCATGTAACACAAACCATCTAATACATCAAATCACCTGCAAATCTTACGTTCATCCTCATGACGGTAAGGTCAACTATTACAACCGATCCCAACTCAAATCGTACCAATATAACCCACTAGTAGGAAAGAAAGACTCCACACAACATCATAAAATCACACATCCGTAGATTACCTCGCAAGTTATAAGCCACCTGCTTAGCCTCAAACCGACATCTCTTTATACCCTTTCACAGCCACAACTACTATGAAATTACTCAATCTTCCTGAGTCAGAACTCATCAATAATACATGAGAATTGAATTCATTCCACAATTAAGCAACATGAAAATCCTTCAATACACTCATAACTCAACATTATACGTCACATCAAGATAGAAATCAAGCATCCGATAGTCCTTTTTACATCTCAAGCAAACTTTTCCCGTCACATTCAACCCATCTGAACACACCCCACAGTCAGATGATGCACATAATATAGCCAGCCAACCACTCATCGAGCTACAAATTCCACTCATAGGGACATTACCGGACATATGAGTCCAAAAGCACATGCTCACACAGCCAAAATCCCTGTGCTCAAGCTACGCTCAAAACCCAGCCTCAAGTCCTCCAGACTGGCCTATCACCAACACACAGAAAACACATCTCGCACCTCATCCATGGGACCCACAAGCCATCGATGCACCGCTAATACCGAGCGCTCACATGCGCATACGAATACGTGGAAGAAATTCAAAGAGTTACACTTCAAGCTGAATCAATACCGTACGATAAGGAAAGAAAGATGGAAAATTTATTCTAAATGCCTTGAAGCCTCTTGAAGATAGGTATGGACATCATCATACCGATCCGCAAGACTCTACTAGATACTTGCTCATGACTTATAGAATCTATGAACCTAGAGCTCTGATACCAACTTGTAACGACCGAAAATCCAAACCGTCGTGATGGCACCTAACCCAACCGCTAGGTTAACCAATTAACAAAATAACATAATATAATAACATTGATGTGAATCAAAGATGAGATAACTAAATTTTATACAACTTCCCAAGCACTGGTAGTACAAATCACGAGCTTCTAAGATTTAGAATTTACAACGATGGTATGAATTAAAGTACATCATCTATTTGAACTATATAGGAATAGATTAATACTCTAAAGCTACAAAGATCAAGAGGCAGCTATGATCGGAATGCCGATACATCTTTAGATCCAGCTCCGCCATGCACAAAAACATCAGCATTCAACATCTGGACGCAAGGTACAAAAGTGTAGTATGAGTACAACCAACCCCATGTACTCAATCAGTAACAAACCTAACCTTAGGTTGAAAGCAATGACGAGCTGGGACAAGGGTCAGAGTCCAACTCCAATAACCAGCAATAGTCATAACAATAATAATAAAATGGTACATGAAAATAACTCAGAGGTAAGATGCTCAACTGGTTCAGAGTTACGGAAAGATAGGCATGCTTTTCAAGTATAAAAGTAAATCCCAAATATTCCACCGAAAGCACCAAAAGCATATGAATAAGTTTAAAAGACCGTGATTTTTTCCAAAAATCTTTCAACAATAAATAAGATGTTTTATTTTCAAATAGCATGAGGAAAATACATCTCTATGCCTACATGTCAATATACATGTGAAATCATGAATGTTACTAAAGCCGGGTAGCAGAAGGAAATGCATCTCTATGCATGTATCTCAACGACGCATGTCAAAATGCAATTCATCTCAATGATGAACTCACGTACTCACCCTCTCAGATTACTCCATCTCTTGTCTCGTATTTTCACTCATCATGCTCAATACTCAGCGCACTCAGTCACTTATACTGTACAGGGCAGATCCAGCCCACATGCAAATAAACCAAGGCAGATCCAGCCCAAAAATGCAAAAACACACGGCAGTTCCATCCCACTACAAATGAACGAAAATGCAAATAAACCAGGGCAGTTCCAGCCCATTGCTGCGGATCTAGCCCAATGCAAATGATTGCTAGCAATTGTGCCCACTGTGGGTGTGCAGTCTTTGGAGGGGCCGATCCAGCCCAAGTGCTATAATAAGCCAAATCCTGGCATGAATCAATAAAGCTTGCTGCGGCGTGCAGCCCGGTCCCATAAATATCACTCACAACAGGCCCTCGGCCTCACTTAGTCATCAATCTCCCTAGTCTCTCGGGCTCACAACACTCATGCTAAGCAACCCAACTCAATCATACGAGATGTGACAATATACGATAATAGAGACTTAGATATGATATGAAATAATGAATGCGACTAAGCACATAACTGCAATTAAGCAAATAAATCAACCACAAAGAACGACAACTGTGGGTCCCAATAGTAATAGAATATAGCCTAAACATGATTTGTAGCATGAATTACAGCTCAAGTGCTCTAACACATAGAGTACCATAAAAAGGTTCAGATAAAATAGCTACATAGTTCCATGGAATCGACTAAATCAAAATTTACATGGTGCAAGCCCACATGCCCGTCACCTAGCATGTGCGTCACCTCAACAACAATTACATATCACTTAATTCGGGATTCCATACCCTCGGCACCAAGTTTAGAAGTGTTACTTACCTCGAACAAGCCAAATCCAATACCGAGCAAGCCAAACGATGCTCCAAAAACACCATCCTGCACATACCAACCTCCGAACAGCTCGAAACTAGTCAAAAACAACTCAAATGCATCTATTAACGCCAAAAGAAACAAACCTGATCTTAAAGATCGAATCTTTAATCAAAATCCCAAAAGCAAACAAAAAATCCAACCCGGTCCCGCGCCTCAGAAGTAGACGAAACTTATAAAATCTGACAATCCATTCAATTGCAAGTCCAACCATACTAGTTTCACCGAATTCCGACTCCGAATCGATGTTCAAAACTCAAAAACTCACTCTATGAAACTTTAGGCTAAAATCCGCAATATTCTCTTTAAAACTCAAAATCCAATTACCAAAAATGAAGATAGAATCATGAAATAAAATCAAAACTGAGTGTAGAACACTTACCCCAATCCTTGTGATGAAATTTGCTTCCAAATCGCCCCATTCCGAAGTCTATAGCACAATATGTGATAAAAAAATGGCCAACCGATGAATTTAAACATCCTGCCTAGCATCATCGCAATTGCAATTAAATCGTTGCATCTGCGAGCCCCACTTATGCGGTAAATATTTCTCTATTGCAAATATTTCCTGTACCAGCAGCCATCACTTCTCTATCTTCTACCCGTTTCTGCAATTGCGCTTCTGGGCACACTGAACCGCATCTGTGGTCGCACAGATGCACCCATGCACCCGCACCGACGACCCTCAAGCCCAGCTGTCCCTTTCTTCTCCTGAGAAGAAGACTCCACATCTGCGAAGGCGCTTCTGCGACCAATTGTCAACAGATGCAGCCACACTAGAACCAGCAACCTTAGCCAAATGCAACATGCGATGAAATGGTCCGAACCTCGTCCGAAACTTACCCGAGCCCCTCGGAACCTCATCCAAATATACCAATAAGACCCATAGCATAACACGGACCTACTTGATGCCTCAAATGACACATAATATAATCGAAATGACGAATCGAACCTCAAATCAAACTTAAATAAACTTTGAACTTTCAACTTCCAATACTTGCGTCGAAATATATCAGATCAGCTTAGAATGAACTCAAATTTTGCACACAAGTCCCAGATGACATTAGGGCCAAATTCACAAAAGTCAAACTTGGTCAACTCTTCCAACGTAAAGCTTCAATCATGAAATTCATTCTTCCAAATCGATGCCGATTAACCTGAAAACCAAAACCGACGATTCACACAAGTCATAATACATAATATGGAGCTACTCATTCCTTCAAACTACCGAGCGAAGTGCACATTCTCAAAATGGCCGGTCGGGTAGTTACAAAAGTGGAAAAGACAGGAGTACCTATAAAAGTAAAAATATTTACCCTGCTCTACCCATAAAGGAATTCTACCCATTAAATATTTAGAATCCCCTACCCATTTAATAAACAAATAGAGTATCTCAAAATAACTACCTATTCTAATAGCCAACCTATTAAAATGGAAAAGCTGCTCAAATTTGGCAGAATTTCACAAAAAATAACGCACAAAAATTGAGATTTCCACCAACATCACAGAATCGTTGTTGAAGATTTGAAGATCACAAGCTTGAAAAAACAGAGCGGAGATGCTGATTTCTCTTTCAAATTCGACTTTTTCTCCTTAAATTTAGTAGAAGTATCAATTTGTTAGAATCATAGCAGCTGATTTGACTTTCAAAGATGCTGAAACTTTTGATGCTCAAATTCATACCGTATTGTTCCCATTTTGATTTTGCAGATTACAGAAGTTTAGTGCTCAAACTTTTGAATTTTTAACTAAAAATTCTGTTGTCAGTTTGAAGATCTGGAGATCTAGAGGTTTGAACCATAACAGCTGATTTGAGTTCGAAAAGTATTCTGTTGGAATTCAGTATTTGACGTCAACACTGTTGAAATTTGCACTGTCGAGATTTGGTTTTGTACATAAAAGTAGTTATGACTTTTGATATGTATAATCATGGAAAATATACTAATTATGATGCAGCATAGTGGAGAATGGGATGATAACCATAATTTCATAAACTTTCATGTTGATGCAATTCTAAGAAAGACCTGTTGAAAATTTGAACAACTTCTCAGAGAGATTGCAAAGCAACTGCAAAAGGACAGTAACCTAATAGCTATTCAATATGCTATTGCTCAAGGATATCCACCAATTATAATTTGCAGCGATATGAGTGTTAGTGTTTACATGGAATTGAAAAAATCAAGTGCAGGGATGACAACACTCCCACTATGTGTGTCGCTTGTTAAAAATACTATATCCGTAAGCACCTCCAGTTTCGACATTGCTACAATTTCATCAGAAATTGCACAATTGGAAAGCAGTGATATGATTAGTACTTTTAATGAGCAAGAAGGAAATGACACTAGTATACAACTTGATGATGCAAGCATCACAACTGAAATTGGCAACAGAGATTGGAAGACCTTCAATAATGCACCCAGCAAAGCATGCAACATATACTCCTAAATCTATGAAATAAAACAAATGAATAGAATATAATAATCGATTAGTAGTGAAAATGTTAGTATGAATGAGGAAAACAAAGTAAAAAAGGTAACTATTCCTACGAATTTTGCTGTGTTGGAAAATTTGTAATCAGTTCAATCTCAAATGGATCAGTCAAGTCCTTCTCCATGTGCAGACCTTTTTCTACTACAATGTCACTTATTTGGTTATAAAATTCAATGCTAACTAGAAACATGGGTATCAACACGGCATATGCCTCTGCCACCTTTTGAATAGTTTTTTTTGTACTTTCGACTACGTAGAGAGTCATATACATAAAAACATCTCTTTGGAATGATACATACCATAATATCCAATGCCACTTTTCGGCCAAATTAATTGGAAAGAGGACATGATCAACCTGGTGCCATGGAGTGTTGCGATGCATCCTAAATCCTTTCATGTACTCCATGATATCATCTGATCTATCAATCAAATAATCTTGTTTTCCACCTTTTACAAATTTTGTGTAAACCCCTTGAGTGATATTATTAAAAATTTTGTGTATACGGCGACTGTTTTATAGCTGTAGGGCGCCTTCTTCTTGTGAAAACTGCATGAGTTATTTCAAAATTTGTTTCTGTCTGGACAACAGTTCTTGATACCCACTGATCAGGTTTTAGACTTATTTACATCACGAGTTGTCACTTCATTTCCAAATTAATTTACATTACGCCTCCATCCTTGTGTAATAGCAACAATTAGATCAAGTTGAGAATCGGTATATTCAAAATCAGAATCCAAGTCAAGATCACCCTCGTGTCGGCAGGGAACTTAAATTACAAAATGCTAGTGAATCAACAAATATACAAAGTTAAGAAATTTTTTTTAAAAAAAAGAATGAAATGTTATATATAGAAGATGTTACCAGAAAGCAAATTCACATTACTGCCACCTACATCCGCTTGACCAGCACCATCAACCCGAGATGCTAATCACATAAAAGCATTATCAACATCACTATTTAAAATAAAAAACTATCAAAAACCTCTAAGTTACATACCAACTTCAGAATTAGTAACAGCAATAATCGTACCCAATGGAGCAGTATTTTGTAGTAAAGGAGGAGCTTTAGACTCAATAACAACATTTGGTCGTGTCTGTGCAACGATTCCGAATGGAAACAAAGTAGGTCCAGACTTTTTAACATCATGAGATGGCTGCTTATATTTCGCGTGTAATGGCGGTGATTAGATCAATTGCAGATGCAGACAGTTCAAAATCAGAATCCAAGCCAAGATCTTGCTTATTTACAAAGGGGGCTAAAAAAAGTTAAAAAAAGGTTAGTGAATGCACAAATATATAAAGTTAAATAAATAAAAAGGATAAAAAAAAATTACGTATACACCATTTTACCAAAACGCAAATCATCAGTAACTACGTCATGCCTTGCTGTGACGTTCTCCACATTGACACCACTGGAATCACCCTCTCGACCAACCTCACCAAAACCAGATAATTAACGTATAAAAGTATAATCAAGAGTACTATTTCAAAAAATAACAGCAAAAAAATAAAATAAAAAAACAACCAAATCTGTGATTTACATGCTAGAAGGTGCTTTGGGCGTGCTATCTCCAATAACTATGGGATTATACCCATTTTCGCCCCTTTCAAACTGATCATAATCATTGTGCATCTCACCAAAGTAAGGATCATTATCCTATTGCTTATGCTGAAAATGAGAAAATAATAATTTTATTATTATGTATATTACAAGAATACTATGTGCACTAAAAGTAAAGAATGGAGTATCCTATAAGCATATATTGCATCTTTGAATAATATACTATAACATTATATTATATAAAATAACAACACCGCTGAATTTCCCTCTGGTTTCATTGATTGCCGACCAATAGCTGCATGCACCTGCTCAAACTTGGTCTCTACAAAAGCTTCAAACCTTGTAACTCCTTCACTACCTCTGCATTGGTAGGTTCAGAATCACCTCCAATACTTTGATGCATACTTTGTGTCTTTGGAAATTGAGTGCGAAAAACCAGAACGCTATCAGGTTGACTGTCAATGCAATAAACTTCAATTTCAATGTTTAGACCATGCACATCAAATAGCTTCTTCTCAGCATAAGTTGGGGTGGTGTTCTTTAGCTGCAATTATTAATGACACTAGTTAGAAATAGAAATGATAATAAAACATGGAAAGATAAAATATCCCTATAACCATATAATACCAACATGGTATACATGTATACCAACAGAGTATATCATTGCTCTGGGATATTGCTACAACTACCTGTGACTAAACTACTTTACCAATACATTAAAAGATGCAACAAAAGTATGATAAAATTAAAAGTACAAGTAGCAGTAAAATTATAAGTAGCAGAAAAGATCCCTATTACCATATGATACCAACATGGTATACAAGTATACTAACAGAGTATCTCATTGCTCTGAGAGATTGCTACAACTACATGTGACTAAACTACTGTACCAAAACATTAAAAATGCAATAAAAGTATGAGAACATTAAAAGTATAAGTACCAAGAAAAGTATAAGTAGCAGAAAAGATCCCTGTATGAGGTCGAACCCGAACGCTTACATAGGAAATACTGGTTTTAGGATTCAATGACCAATATCGATTGAATTCGCCAACCGAGAGGTCGAGACCAGAATATCGAGTATAAGAAGCCCGAGACCAGATGTGGTCAGAACGAGGCTCGAAGCCAAGGAGCTCGAGGTGAGATCGTCGAGGCCGATCAGGGTAAAAAATCCCATGGAAAAGTTATCAGATTTGCATAACTGAAGGACCAGAAATCTTGTGATATACAAGCATCTCCGGCGGGAATCGCGGCTCAAATCAATTTTTTGTTCACACAATTTATTTTACACTTGATCTTCGAAGTATCTCTGATTTCATGTTGCAATACGGCTACGTCGCATTCTCAATCTATATCTTTGTACGTCGATAATGAATTCGATCATCAAGGAGAAAACAACAACACAACACCCGATGATGATGTTCCGATCGACGCTAAATCACAAGTGGCAGTCGATACAGATCAAACTACTGGTCCGTCAAATAGCGTTCGTACGGAACCTCGATCAATGACACAGAGTCCCCAAAATGACGAAAGGGACGGGATCAGCCTCATAATGATCTTTGATATGTTGCAAGCCCAGCAGGCAGCCATTGCTCAATTACAAAATCGAAGCCAAATATCGAACAAAGCTGAGCTCGGCCCTTCTCGGGGAACTGTTCCTAGGAATGAAGGTGAATCGGGGGCATACTCCGGGATTACGAGGATGCTCGAGGAATTAACTAGACGAGTTGAATCCAGAGAGAAAAAAATCGAAGCAAATGACAAAAAGGTGGAAACGTACAACTCCAGGGTGGATCAAATCCCAGGAGCACCCCCGATATTAAAGGGCCTGGATTCCAAAAAATTTGCACAAAAACGTTTCCCATCGAGCGCCGCTCTAAAACCAATACCCAAGAAATTACGCATGCTGGAAATCCCCAAGTACAATGGAGCGATCGATCCAAACGAGCATTTGACCGCATACACATGCGCTATAAAAGGGAACGACTTGGAAGACGACGAGATCGAATCCGTTCTTTTGAAAATGTTTAGGGAAACCTTATCGAAGGGAGCCATGACGTGGTATCATACCTTTCCCCCTAATTCCATTGACTCCTTCGCTATGGTTGCAGATTCATTTGTAAAAGCACATGCAGGCGCCATCAAAGTTGAAACGCGTAAGTCGGACTTATTCAAAGTTAGACAAAAGGAAAACGAGATGCTCAGAGAATTCGTATCTCATTTTCAGATGGAACGGATGGACCTGCCACCGGTCACTAACGATTGGGCAGTTCAGGCCTTGACCTAGGGGCTCAACGTTCGAAACTCGACGGCTTCACAGCAACTCAAGCAAAACTTGATAGAATATCCTGCTGTCACATAGGCCGATATACATAACCGATACCAATCAAAAAATCAGAGTGGAAGATGATCAACTTGGAGCCCCTTCGGGATCCATTTATCCCGTCAGAACTCATGATAGAGTTGAAAGGGAGATTTATCGTGAACCAAGACTGAATAGAGAACGGCATCAGCCATACCATGGGGATAGAAAAATCACTACAACAAGGCAAAACTTCCCAAAACATGAAAGGAGAAATGATCGAGGTCAGAATAACCGAGGGCCAAGGCAACTTCGAGAGAACCATCGGTCATCAAGAGGCACCACGGTTATCAGAGTACAATTTCAATGTTGATGCGGCTACTCTCGTATCAGCTATCGGTCGCATCAAAGACACTAAATGGCTTCGACCGTTCCAGTCGGATCCATCCCAAAGGGATCCTAATCTGATATGCAAATATCACGGTACTCACGGACATAGAACAGAAGATTGCCGACAATTGAGAGAGGAGGTAGCAAGGTTGCTCGATAACGAACATTTTTGAGAGTTCTTGAGCAACCGACCGAAGAATCATTTCAGAAATAGAAATAAACAGGCAAGCCAGGAAGAGCCACAACACACGATCAACATGATTATCGGCGGAGTAGATACCCCTCAAGTTACACCAGGGAAAAGTGCACTCGAGATTACACAACGGAGGGGATCTTACATTTTAGCGAGGAAGATGCGGAAGGGATTATGCAACCCCACAATGACGCACTAGTAAATATCTGTGCTTATACACAGAATTAGAGTAAAACGCGTATTGACCGACCCAGGCAGTTCGGCCAATATAATCCGATCATGGGTCGTAGAACAACTAGGCCTGACGGATCGAATTGGTCCTACAGTCCGAGTACTTAATTGATTAAATATGGCATGTGAAACCACCAAGGGCGAAATAACATTACCAATAAACACTGTCGGGACCATTCGAGAAACGAAGTTCTGCGTATTCGGAGGGGACATGAGGTACAACACTCTATTCGGAAGACCATGGATCCATGACATGAGAGCCATGCGTTCGACCCTGCACCAAGTGTTGAAATTCCCATCACCCTATGGAATTATAACCGTTTACCGGGAACAACCGGCTGCAAAAGAGATGTTCGCGGTGGAAGAAATAACACCAGCACCAACAGTTCCTTCGCAAAGGGTCGAGAACAAGATAAAATAGCAATCACAGACATCATCTTCGACAAACGTAGATAAACAAACATATGTCGAGGATGACGATTACGGAATCCCCAGATCTTTTATCAGCCCCGATGAGTCCGATGCCACCAAATCGACTGTTGCGGAACTCGAGCAAGTCACACTCCGACAAGACTTTCCCGAACGAAAGGTATATTTGGGCTTGGGCCTAAGCTCCGATCTAAGGACAAAATTTATCCAATTCCTTATAACTAATGAAGATTTCTTTTCTTGATCCCATCTTGATATAACAGGTATACTGCCAGAGATAACTACTCACAAGCTAAGCCTAGATCAGAAGTTCCGACCGGTCAAGAAAAAAAAGAGGCCTCAGTCCGAGATCAAACACGCATTCATCAAGGATGAGGTAACTAAACTTCTAAAAATAGGGTCCATTTGGGAGGTCAAATACCCGGAATGGTTAGCAAACGTAGTAGTAATCCCTAAAAAAGGGAATAAACTAAGAATGTGTGTAGATTATAAGGATTTAAATAAGGCATGTTCAAATGACTCTTTCCCTTTACCCAACATCGATCGCATGATCGATGCTACCGCTGGCCATGAGACCCTTAGTTTTCTCGATGCTTACTCTGGCTATAACCAAATACGAATAGACCTGGCTGATCAAGAAAAAACATCCTTCATCACTAAATATGGCACATACTGTTACAACGTGATGCCATTTGGGTTAAAAAATGCAGGAGCCACTTACCTACGCCTAGTAAACGGAATGTTCGAAAAATAACTAGGAAAAATAATGGAAGTTTATATTGACGACATGTTAGTTAAGTCCCTGCGAGAAGAGGACCATTTGAACCATTTGCAGGAAACATTCGACGTGTTGAAGTAGTACAACATGAAGTTGAACCCGAAAATATGCGCGTTTGGTGTGGGCTCGGGCAAGTTCCTCGGTTTCATGGTCTCGAATCGTGGAATCGAGATCAACCCCGAAAAGATCAAGGCTATCGAGGATATCTCAGTCGTAGATAATATGAAGGCTTTACAAAAGCTGACAGGCCGTATAGCCGCTTTAGGACGATTTATTTCAAGATCATCCAGTAAAAGCCATCGATTTTTCAATCTGTTGAAAAATAAGAACAACATCTCATGGACACCGGAATGCCAACATGCTTTAGAAGAGCTCAAAAGGTATATGTCTAGCCCGCCCTTGCTGCATACACCGAAGATAGGTGAACAACTGTACCTTTACCTTGCGGTCTCGGAGGTAGCGGTAAGTGGAGTTCTAGTTCGAGAAGAGCAAGGTACGCAATTTCCGATTTATTATGTTAGCATAACCTAAGGTGAGGCCGAGACTAGGTACCCTCGCTTGGAAAAACTGGCACTCGCTTTGTTGAGCGCCTCCAGAAAACTGAAGCCTTATTTCCAGTGTCATCCCATATGCGTTGTAATGACTTACCCGTTAAGAAACATAATGTATGAACCCGAGCTCTCCGGCTGATTTTGCCAAATGGGCTATCGAAGTAAGCGGGTACGATATTGAATATCGACCCCGAATGGCCATCAAATCTCAGGTGTTGGCAGATTTCGTTGCCGATTTTACACCATCCCTAATACCCGAGGTCGAAAGAGAGCTACTGGCCGGATTGGGGACTCCTTCGGGAGTATGGACCCTGTTCACAGATGGTGCCTCGAACGCGAAGGGATCAGGGCTTGGCATCGTGCTAATGTCCCCAACCGGTAATACAATTCGACAATCTATCAAGACTGCAAAGTTAACTAACAATGAGGCAGAGTATGAGGCCATGATTGCAGTTTTAGAACTAGCCAAAAGCCTAGGAGCGGAAATAATCGAAGCTAAGTGCGATTCCCTTCTTGTGGTAAATCAAGTCAACAGACCATTCGAGGTCAGAGAAGGATGGATGCAAAGATATTTAAAAAAACTACAAGTTATGCTACATAGGTTCAAAGAATGGACCTTACAATACATACCTCGAGAGCAAAATAGCGAAGCCGATGGAAGAAGGCCACACGGAAATCAATACGATGAGTCTAACCTGGGATTAGAGGAAAAAATAATAGAATATCTCAGCTCCGGAAAACTCTCCTCAGATCCAAAAGAATCAAGAACCTTGCGTACAAAGGCAGCTCGATTCGCTTGTCCGATGATGGAACTCTATTTAGAAGAACATTCGACGGCCCCCTCGCAATATGTTTGGGACCGGGTGACACTGAATACAACTTAAAAGAAATCTACGAAGGCACTTGTGGGAACAATTCCGGTGCCGAACCCCTAATCCGAAAAATAATCAAGCCGGTTATTATTGCGTCGACATGGAATAGGACGCGAAGGACTTCGTTCGAAAATGTAACGAATGTCAAAGGCATGCCCCGATGATCCATCGACCCGGAGAGACGTTACACTCGGTCTTATAACCATGGCTGTTCATGAAGTGGGGAATGGACATCGTTGTCCCTCTTCCTAACACACCAGGTAAGGCTCAATTCATTCTTTTTATAACTGATTATTTCTCTAAATGGGTGGAAGTGTAGGCATATGAGAAGGTTAGGGAAAAAGAAGTAATCGAGTTCCTTTGGGATCACATCATATGTCAGTTTGGAATGCCATCAGAGATCGTGTGTGACAAGGGGAAACAGTTCATCGGCAACAAAGTGACAAAATTCCTCGAAGATAACCAGATCAAAACAATCCTATCAACGCCCTACCACCCCAGCGGGAATGGACAAGCCGAATCTACCAACAAAACAACACTTCGAAATCTCAAAAAGAGGTTAACCGATTTGAAGGGGAAATGGAAGGAAATATTGCCCGAAGTCCTGTGGGCATATCGCACGACCGAGAAATCGAGCACAGGAGCCACTCCTTTTTCCCTGGTTTACGGTGCCGAAGCTTTGATACCGGTCGAAGTCGGTGAACCAAGTGTCAGATTCCGCTATGCGACCGAAGAATCGAACCACGAGGCTATGAATACGAATTCGGAACTATTGGATGAAAGAAGGGAAGTTGCCCTCGTTCGATTGGCCGCTCACAAACAAAAGATCGAAAGATACTACAACAGGAGAACCCATCTTCGACACTTCAACATCAAAGATTTGGTACTTAGGAAGGTCACACCCAACACACGAAATCCGAATGAAGGGAAATTGGGACCAAACTGGGAAGGACCTTACTCTGTCATAAAAATCATCAAAAAGGGATCCTACAAGCTTGGAACAATGGATGGCAAACAACTACCAAACAACTGGAACATAAGTCACTTGAAACGGTACTACTGCTAAGGTACGATCCTTCATTCCTTATTATTATTTGTTTTTATTCTACATCGGCAAACTAACATTCGCAGGTACCGAATAAAGTTGCCTTGAATCGGGGAGTACGGGATATTAGGACTGAAAGCACGCATTGCACTCTTTTTCAGTTCAACCGGTTTTATCCCAAACTGGGTTTTACGGCAAGGTTTTTAACGAGGCAACCAGTAAATCGTGCTAACTTAGATTTGAAGGCCGATAAAAATTCGGTGACAACAATATTCAATGTTAAATCATCAATCAACCTCAAATATTGGAGGGCTGCTTGACTACTTTGGCTTGGGAAAACATCTCTAAAATCAAAGATCATTAGGATCACTGTAAGGGTCAAATGGTAAAAGGAACTATGCCCGGATAGATTGATCAAACCCCAGCTTAAATTGTACAAGCATGTGAATGAGAATAAATATATCTTATATACAAATATCTTATCTCCGATCAAACAAACGTAAGGGCCACTTTAATTTTAGTTCAAATAAACACTGTTTCACTTGGGGATTCACCGAAAAGAAAACTTACTCGGGGGGGAATAAGACCTACTAAGGAAAACCCCGATCCTTAAAAGGCTAAGGCCATTCCGAGTAAACAAAACTCGAAGGGAAGCAACGCCTACTAAGGCTAACCTCGGACCTTAAAAAGCTGAGGTCATTCCGAGTTAATGAAATTCGAAGGGGAATAAGGCCTACTAATTCAAACCCCATAACCTTAAAAGGCGAAGGACATCCGAGTTAAATGAACTCGAGGGCGAACCTACTAAGGCAAATCTGAATTTTTCAGTGGCTAAGGTCGAATCGAGCCAATAGAATTCGAGGGAACAGAAAATTTACTGAACCAAACCCTCAGTTCTAAGTCTAAGAGTTACGCCAAGTCAATAATATGATTGAAAGCTAAGGATAGGAGGAAAGAAAATAGTTTTTTTCTTTTATATATGCAACGAAGTATATTTACAAAAGTATACATTTCATTACATTAGAAAAGAAAGGAAAAGAAAGGGACGCCTCATTCTTCAGAGCTCTCAAAATCATCCTCCTCCGAGAAAGCTAACCTTTTGGCTTCGATCATGGCTTTTTTGGCATCTTCGATCTCTGCCGATAGATCAAAGCCTCGAGCATGGATATCCTCGACACAAGCCGGCGAGTTTGCCACTTCATGTGATCAACCATATCTTGATTGATCTTGAGCTGCCTCGGCATCGGCCTTGTACTGGGCCACCATATCATCGGCCTCGGCTTTGATCATAGCAGCCTCCGATTTAGCCATTTGCAGCTCGTTGGTTATAGCATCTCTATCCGAGGTAATCACGCTGCCTTGAGAGTGGAGTTCATCGCGGCTCCTAGTCAGAGCCTCGATCCTCCCATTTGCTTCCCCTAGTTGAGCCTCTGCTGAAACTAACTGAGCATGGAAGGCCTCTATTTCTGAAGCCAGCCGATCCGTCTTGTTCCTCCATTCGTCGGCTTCAGCTCTAGCCGTGCTTACCTCATATCGGAGTAGGTTGATTTGATCGTGTTGTTGCCCTACCTGCTCGACCAAGCCGGAATTGTCTTTCCGGACGAGATCTAATTCGGACCGAAGGATCACCATCTCCCCTTCGAGCCGCTCACAATGTCCCGATTCTTCCCGGTGGCGAAGGAAAGCCTCATGATGAAGTACCGAGGCCTGCAAAGACAAAAGGAAATATTGCAGTTAGCTAAAATTTTAAAGTGCAAAACAATAAACACCAGATAAGGCTTATCAGATAATTACCCTATTCAATGCCTGTTGAGCTTCGTTGAATAAGCAGGATGCATCCACTTCATTCATCTTGGCCTGATCTTCTTTGGTGACCAAACACTGAAGAAAGCTGGCCACACCTACAGGAGCGGAAAGGACCTTAGCATCTTCAGGAATGGCAAAGGATATGATCCGTTTTCGATCAGGGTATGAACTCAGAGCAGGAAATCTGTCGACCAACTTCAGACTCAAAGAAACCCCGCTCGTGCCAGTGGATGGACTTTTCCTCGGTACTTCCAGGTTGCCAAGCCCAAAGGTATATTCAGCTGACGCCGAATCCACACCATCAAAGAAACCACGGAAAGGGCCTTCCAGCACATGGCCCCCGCTCGGGCAATGTTCTTTTGCAGCTTGGGCCTCGTTGAGTGTTGATTCCGAGAAGGAAGGAGAATCTATCAACTCTATGTGGCCAAAGACTCCCTGCGAGACCCGCCTTGCCTCGGGTGAAGCCCCAGTTCTTTCCCCCATCTCGGAGCCCCCGACTCGATGAAGGTCTGTTTCATCAGCTCTCGGCTCGGGGACTCCTCGTCCTTCAGTTTGGGATTGCCCACTAGCCACAAAATCAAAATCTTCATCTTCTTCGGATTCGTCCCTCAATCGACGAAGGTAGTTCGAAGACAACATTCGATCCCTAATATTGCTCTTGGGATTACGAGCTATTCTCTTTTTCGGCCTCTTTCTTCTGGGCTCCGAAGAATCGGGGGCTTCTTTGCTCTTCTTCTCTTTCTCCTGCTTCGAAGCAGGGGGCTCTCAGGGAACCTCATCGCCTGTGGACGCGGGCCTCATTTCAACGTCCTTTGATAATCCTACAAAGGGCGAGTGGAACGAATTAGAAATCAATAACCTAAAATAATAAGCTCGAGTTTAACATGTCTCACCATGGAGTCGGGCCTCCCATCGGCCCTTCGAGAGCTCACGCCAAGCGCGTTCCGAATAAGGTCTCCGGGACACTATTTTTTCAACCCATTCCTTCATATGTGGAATCGCGGCCGGCATTCGAGATACGGCTACATCATAAGAAATTGGTTATTAAAGAAACGATAGGAAAAATATTGAACAAATTGAGAGATAGGGAGACTTACGGTTCACGTTCCATTTCTCGGGAAAAGGCATATCTTTGGCCGGGATCAGATATGACGTCTTCACCCGAATATATCGGCCCAACCATCCCCGATCTCTATCCTCATCGATGCTAGAGAAGGGGGCTTTGCTCGTCCGGCGAGCAAGTTTTATTAATCCCCCTCGGTAAAGTCGGGGATTGTATAACCGTAGAAGATGATCGACGTTAAAAGGATGCCTGTCAATCGTGCTTACAAAAAAATGAAGGAGAATGACTATTCTCCAGAAAGAGGGGTGGATCTGACCCAAAGTCACTTCTTACCTTTTACAAAAGGCAACGATAACCGGGTCCAAAGTACCCAACATGAAGGGGTAAGTGTAAACACTTAAATAACCCTCCACGTGGGTGGTGATTGCCTCTTCTGGTGAGGGAACGACCACACACTTGCCGATCTAATTACATTCCTCCTTGACCTTGTTGACGACCTTGTCCATAATCGAATAAATATATCTTGTAACCGGCTCGCACCGGCCCGGTATTGAAGAGGTGTTATCCACTTTGAGGTCTGCCCCGGTTGAACATCCGGTCGGTACAAACGCCTTCAAATGAGGCTCAGCCGCAGTTTCCTCAACATCAACAGGTTGAGTGTCTTGAACGGGTTGGGAGGAAGAAGGAGTCTGTCTCTGAGGTACAGATTTAGAGGTCTTCGCCATTGTCGGCAAAAGATAAAGAAGTTAGAAGATGTAGGTGAAAGAGGAGTACAAAACGGAGGCCACTTGCGAGAAAACTTTAGAGAAATATAAGAAAGGAATTGTGTTATTGTTCAGACAGCTTAAACGGCTGAGGATGAAGATGAAGAGGGTTATTTATGATCTCTCAAAAGCGGCACCTCACGTCCCAAAGCAGCGAAGCATTAATTGGCATGTACCTGATGTGGCGGAGGTTTGTCTCTGATGAGACGTTTTCGATACATACCACGTACGTCACAATTTCACTATCACTTATCAGTATAATGGTTCGGCTCTTATGATGGGACATTTCGACTTCCGTGCCACACGCGTCATAAACATGTCATCACTCATCATAACCAAAAAGCTGCGGCTCATATCGTTTCTCGTCATTACTCTCCGAAAAATGAGGGGACTATCTTTATGAGGTCGAACTCGGGCCTGCCGATAAATAGTCAAATTGGGCTCGATTCTACACGGTCAATATCCATCATCATTATGGTTCGATAAATCGGGGTGGAGACCAAACGACGATGAATCAAAGTACGAAGCCAGGATGACCGAAATGAGTTTATCGAGCTCAATTCCAGGATACATTCTAGGGCATGTTATCAAATTTGAATGGCGAACATACTGAAAAATCCGTGATGGTTGAATATCATGGCGGGAATCTCGGCATCAATCAATAAGACCTTTAAACCAGCAAATCAATGGGTATCTTACTTTGTAAATAGATTCTTACCTTGTATAAAAGATTATCCCCCAACTATATAAAGGGGCAATGTAATTGTCCAAAAGGCACCTCACGAAAATCATCAATACAAAGAAAAGAAAATAGCATTTATCATTTTATATAATATTTTATTCATCTGGTTCCATTTATATTTATTGTTCATCTTGGAAGAATCAGTCAAGGCCAGGATTATTCAAGACTTGTGGTTTGCATCTCTTCTCCATTTATCTATTGACTTCAATTTCCGTTATACTATTCCTTACTTGTATAAAATTGAATCACATATCCTTAAAACCACACATAAATAGGTAAACAATATGATTTATTATTTATATGAAAATAATATATCAGATGCTAATCTTACCACTTAGAATTCATTCTTTTCTATTCCTCCTCCCTCCCCCCTCTCTCTCACCAGCTACCATTACCTTTTATCTTCGTATCATTGCTTTTCTTCATTAGTAGTTTATTTGTTTCAAATTTTATTCGTTTTTGATTTTTGGGTTTTTGATTTGCAATTCTTTGATCGTATTTGTTGAGAATTTAAGCTGACCGAGTTATTCAAGTGGGTGATCGTATTTCTTTGATTTGCAATGTTGTCAATGATTGATCACGATTAAGAAATGATGAAACGTGAAGACATGAGTTTAAACTACGTTGACAACCACTAAAACGTTTCGAAACTTTGGATTCGAAAATTGAATTTTTAAAGTTGTTATTTGTTTGAATTGAGTTTTGTTGCAAATAATCTGGAGTATCGTTTGTAGTCTATATCTCAATTTTGAAAGAATTTGGTGAACTTTCCAGTTGATTTTGGTTGGAATTACATATTGAAACTCGAATAAGAGGATATAAATAAATTGTATATATTTTGTATGTCGGGTGTATAAACGACATACAAAATACAACTACTATAATTATATGCAAGTTGTATATAAAGTTATATGTAAATTCTAGGTTTATACAAAAAATTATATACTAGTTGTATATAATTTATATATAAATTGTAGCTTTTGACCTGATGTTGAACCAAAAATTATATTCAAGTTGTACATATATTAATTATAGCCTTTGACCGAATTTGTATATATTTTAATAAAAAAATAATTAATTACTTCTTTATATAGAAAAATATAGCTAAACGGGGTACATATTATCCTAATTGTATATATCGTAAAAAATTTCTTTTTGTAACGTGGTAGTACAATATTGTCCTAGGTTAGAACTGTCCCCATTTGGTATTTTCAAAAATAACATTTTGCTATAGACGATAGGAAGTATGATTGTTTCATGTTTCCTTGCCGTGTTTTAAATTCTAAATTTTTTCTAGAAATTTTGAAATAGCTCTAATCTTCCTTTTCCATGAAGGCTTACATTAATTAACTTATTTCATTAAGATAATTTTATATTTTGATAAAGAAAAATTTAAACGGAAATCAATATATTACTGAGTTGCTGTAATGATCCGGCCGGTCGTTTTGAGTGTTGTAGTCTCGTTCCCCCATTTACTACTTATACTATGCTAAATTATTGTTATGTGACTTGCCAAGGTAGTCGGTTCAGTTCCGGGGATGTTTCGGAATTAGTTGAGACACTTAGTCTTAAGGTTGGAAGCTTAAGTTGAAAAGGTTGACTGAATGCTAACTTATGTGTGAACGACTCCGGAATGGAGTTTCGATGATTCCGATTGCTCCATCGGGTGATTTTGGACGTAGAATTGTGTTCGAATAGTAATTTGGAGGTCCGTAGTTGATTTAGGCTTGAAATGGAAAAATTTAGAAAATTAGAAGCTTTGCAAATTTAGAAGTTTGACTGAGAGTTGACTTTGTGGTTACCAGGCTCGAATTTTAATTCCGGGAGTTAGAGTAGGTCCGTTTGTGTCAGTTATGACTTGTGTGCAAAATTTATGGTCAATCGGACTTGATGTGATATGTTTTGGCATAGATTGTAGAAGTTGGAATTGTTTAGCTTTCATTAGGCTTGAATTGGAGTGCGATTCGTGTTTTTGATGTTGTTAGATGTGATTTGAAGGCACGACTAAGTGCATATCGTGTTTTAGGACTTGTTGGTGTGTTTGGTTGAGGTCCCGGGAGCCTCGAGTGGAGTTCGAATGGTTAACGGATCAAAATTTGAAATTTAAGGACTGCTGAAGTGCACCAGGTCTAGTGTGATCGCACCTGCAGAGTTTTGATCGTAGGTGCGAGCTTGCAGAAGCGAGTAGGGGATCGTAGAAGTGGCCTAGAAGGAAGTGGGCAGTGGTCACAAGTGCAAGGTTCTTTTCCGCACTTGCGTGGTAACAAATGCAACGCATTGGGCGCAAAAGCGGAGATTGGTCGGCTGGGAGACTTGCACAGGTGCGATGGTATTGCCGCACTTACGAGAGCACAGATGCGAAGGAGGTCACGAAGGTGCGGAGTTTGGGGACTTAAGTGAACTCCGCAGGTGTGGAGAATTCACCGCAGATGCGATCCCGCAGAAGCGGAATTTTAGCCCGCAGTGCGAAAGCACTGGGCAGAGTTTAAAACTCAAGGGTTTCGTGATTTTTATCATTTTGGACATTTCAATCTCGGGCTAAGGCGATTTTAGAGAGGGATTTCGAGGGGTATCTTGAGGTAAGTCACTTGTGATCACTTTTTATTCAATAATATTGTTTTCCCATTGAATTTCCCACCTGTTTTGTGTGTTTCTTAGGTGGAATTTTAGGAATTTGAGGTTAGGGATTTGGAGAGTTTAATCTGGGGATTTGAGTGACGATTTGATGTTGGACTTTGGTAAATTTGGTATAGTTGGACTCATAGTCGAATGGGTTTCCGGATTCTATAACTTTTATTGGATTCCGAGACGTGGGCCGGGGGGGGGGG
>MCJB01018760.1:23264-81347 GCA_002018475.1 Nicotiana obtusifolia | reverse complement strand
AGGGGTCGACTTTTGAGTTGACTTTTGGCTTTTGATTAAGAACTTAGTATTTTCTTATGGAGTTGATTCCTTTAATTCGTTTTGATTGTATCGAAATGTTTGTGGCTAGATTCGAGGCATTCAGAGGCCGATTCACGAGGCAAGGACTTATTGGAGTAGAAATTTTCACGGTTTGAGGTAAGTAACACTTCTAAACTTGGTTCTGAGGGTATGAAACCCTAAATTACATGTTATGTGATTGGTGCTAAGGCTACGCACATGCTAGGTGACGGGCGTGTGGGCGTGCATCGCAGGAATTGTGACTTGGTCTATTTTGTGAAACCGTATAGTTGAATAATCTTGTCGTTATCCGTAAATTCTCCATGTGTTAGAGAAATTGAGCTGCAAGTCATGTTAGAAATCATGCGTAGGCTACATGTTGGTACTGTTGGGACCCACAGAGGTCATGTTAAATGTTGAATTATTTGCTTAATTTGAAATTATGTACTCAGTCACAACTATTATTGCATATCATATCTCAGTCTTTATTGCCATTTATTTATACATCATATCATCATTGTTTGGGCTAATTATCATGATTCTTGTGAGCCGGAGAGACTAGAGAGATTGATGACTGAGTGAGGCCGAGGGCCTGATTGTGAGGAAATTTATGGGATCGAGCTGCACGCCGCAGCATGTTTTATTGATTCATGCCATGATTGGCTTATTATAGAGCTTGGGCTGGATCTTCCCCTGCGGAGTTTGCACACCACCAGTTAGCGGCTACCTACTAAGTGTGAGTGCAAGTGCCGAGCGCAAGAGCTGAACGATTAGGAGGATTGAGTGACTATGAGGGTGGAGTGACTGTGAGGACTGAGCGACTGTGAGGAATGAATGACCGCGAGGATGGAGTGAATGGGAGGACCGAGTAATTGATACTCTGAGAGTATGCATATGATTTCATCATTGTTTTGTACTTCAGTTGGCATACGTAACTGACATGTAGATATTGAGATGCATCATTTCTTTTCTCAGTTGTATTTGGCATATCCTAACTGTTAGGACTAATTTGGAAGCATGTCTACCTTTCTGTATCACATTTTTGTAATTGAATTGTACCATGCGAAGCTAGTCACTGTTTTCAGCCCAATAAATTGACTTGTTACTTACTGAGTTGGTTTTACACATGCTACACCCTACACTTCATGTGCTGATCCAGGTGTTTCTGGACACGGTGGTTGCTACTTCTCAGAGTTAAGGTGATAACTTATGCTTATAGGCAACTCGAGAATCATGAAAAGAACAATCCAACACATGACTTAGAGCTTGCGGCGGTGGTCTTTGCATTGAAGATTTGGCGTCATTATCTGTATGGGGTCCATGTGGATATATTCACGGACCATAAGAGCCTTCAATACATTTTCAAATAGAAGGAATTGAATCCGAGGCAGAGAAGATGGCTTGAGTTACTCATGGATAACGACATCGATATTCTGTATCACCGGGGGAAGGCTAATGTTGTAGCGGATGCCCTTAGCCATAAATCTATGGATTGTTTGGCTCACTTGGAGGCATATCAAAGGTCATTGGCCAAGGAGGTTCGTTGGTTGGCTAGTTTGGGAGTTCGTCTTGCGGATTCTAGTGAAGGAGGAGTGATTGTGCAAAATAGGGGTGAATCATCGCTTGTTGTGGAAGTCAAGAAAAAACGATACAACGATCCACTGTTGGTACAATTGAAGGAGGGGATTCATAAACATAAGACCATGGCCTTTTCTCTTTGTCATGGATGATGGTACCCTAAGGTACCAAGGGTGACTATATGTTCCAAATGTGGATGATCTCCGGGAAAGAATCATGGTCGAGGCTCACACTTCTAGGTATTCCGTGCACTCGGGCTCTACATAGATGTACCATGATCTTAAGGAAGTATACTGTTGGAATGATAGTAAGAGGAATGTAGCGGACTTTGTGGCAACATGTCCAAATTGTCAGCAAGTGAAGGCCGAACACTAAAGTCCCGGTGGGTTGGCACAGAACATTGAAATTCTGATATGGAAATGGGAGATGATCAATAAGGACTTTGTGGTAGGACTACCTCGCACTCCTCACAAGTTTGACTCAATTTGGGTGATTGTGGATCAACTCCCGAAATCGGCACATTTTTTACCTGTTAAGGCTACCAACACAGCGGAACAGTATGCTCAGTTGTATATCAAGGAAATAGTCATGCTGCATGGCACTCCAGTTTCCATCATTTATGATCGGGGGGCACAGTTCACAGCTAACTTTTGGTAGAAATTTCAACAAGGGTTGGGTACTCAGGTAAATCTTAGTACAGCTTTCCATCCATAGACCGACGGGCAAACAGAGCGGACTATTCAGATGCTCAATGAAATGTTGTGCGCTTGTGTTCTTGACTTCAAAGGTAGCTGGGATGATTATTTCCCGCTCATAGAATTTGCCTACAATAACAGTTATCATGCTAGCATTCAGATGGCACCCTTCGAGGCTTTATATGGTAGAAGATGTAGATCTCCCATTCGATGGTTCGAGATTGGGGAAGCGGAGTTGATAGGACAAGACCTCGTGCATCAGAAGTCCTATTAGGATATACATAGTAGGAATTTGGAGTTCCAAGAGGATGATTGGGTATTCTTGAAATCCCATGAAGGGGCTAATGCGGTTTGGTAAGAAAGGGGAATTTAGTCTAAGGTATGTCGGACCATACAGAATCATTCAGAGGATCGGTCAAGTGGCTTACAGGTTAGAACTACCTCCAGAGATGTCTTTAGTACACCCAGTGTTTCATGTATCCATGTTGAGGAAGGTGGGTGGAGATCCGTCGGTTATTGTTCCGGTTGAGACTATAGAGGTTAATGAAGTACTGATTTATGAAGAAATTCCAATTATCATTCTTGATAGGCAAGTCCGGAAGTTGAGAAATAAAGAGATTGCCTCCGTGAAAATGCTATGGAGAAACCAACAGGTTGAAGAGGCCACCTAGGAAGCCGAGGAAGAGATGAAGAAGAAGTACCCTAATTTATTTGAATAGCTATGTAATTGTATCCTTGATGTTAAAGAGCTAACTTTCCCCAAATTATGTCCCCCCTGTACAGCTTACGTTAAGGATACTCCCTCTTGGTAATACAAGGTTTATGGCACTGTTGCCAACGTTGCTTCCATATTATTTTACATCGTTGAGCTGTGGTTATTCTACATTGGGGCTTTATTTTCTAAATTCTTTTAACCCGAACCTATTTCAATATATAGTCGTTGAAGACCATTTGTAAGGTAAAACATTAAATTTTGAGAGTGGGGAAGTGCTCTAGAGTAAAAAGGAGTTCCTAAACTTATTGTTTCTCAATTCCTTCTCAAGGCTTGGAGAATTAGAAAAGAAAACCTTACTAGGCTTTCATCCTAAAGGTAAGATTTTACTCCCCCTTAATTTCGGGATTTAACTGAAAATAGGTAATGAGAAAAGCCATTATTGGGTGTGGGAGTTGTCCATTCTGCATGCATGTACTATCAAGGTTTGGGGGAAGATTGTGGAACTAAATTGGATACATTTTGGGTAGTGGAATGAAGGAATCCACCATAGGAGGACCTTCAAATCATAATACCCACCTAGTGTTTGATAAAATGCTCAAATGAGCTGAAACCATAAACTCCTTCCTAATTTATGTTCAATTTTTCTGTATCTCTAAATAGATCAAAGTTTCTAGGACTTCCGAATCTGTGTAGTGAATTAAGGAAAGCTCAAAGCGAGGTATGTTGGCAAAAATCCTCTTTTAGAATTAAACCCCTCAATGGCCTCCTAAGTCCCATGTTGCTCTTTATAAATTATTTATAAACATCGGGCTGAGATCGGACTCCGTGCTAAGAATACGGTGGTGAATCGGTGCTAAAAATCTCCCAACTTAAAAAGATTTAAACTTACTTGAAATTACCTTTCCTTTAACTTGACACCTTGATGTGGTTTGAGTCTCTTAATGAATTCATGTTCCCTTCTCTGTTTACTATTATTTGTTCTAATGATAAGGTCTTTTGTTTTACATACTTGTACTATTCAATATGTACTAATTTTCGTTTTGTCGGTGGCGCTGCATCTTTGATGAATGCAGGTGGTATTGATCAATGATAGTAACATACCCTTTCCTTAGCTGACTTGGTGAGCCCCACTTGATTTCAGTGTCCTGTATCTCTTGTCCTTTGTACATAGCATTTTGAGGTATAGCCGGGGCCTTGTTGCTGGTACTGACTTAGCACTCTTTTGTTTCTGTTAGAGGCTCCGTAGATATAGTGTGGGTTGTATCTTTTTTGGGAAGGTTGAACTAAAAATGTTGTAATCGTATCATCTGTTCCACTTGAACTATGGTTGTATAGTGTACTATTTTAGAAACTTGTTAATGATGTAAGTTATGGAAACGAATCGGTGTTATAAACATGGCCCCTTACCGTCTAATTAATAAAATGTATTCTTCTCTTTATTTATGGGTGAGTTGGGTAGACGGCATTCTGAAGGCTTGCTCGACCGGGGTAACTCTGTTGAGCGCTAGTCGCGCTCCCCAAGGTCGGGGCGTGACATGATTGCAAAATCGGGATTTTTCTGTCCCAATAGGTTCGTATGATGATTTTTGACTTGGTCGTATGTTCGAATCAGGTTTCAGATGACCCGGGAGCATTTCAGCTCTTGATAATGAGTGTTGGTGCATTGAAGATTTTTCAAGTTCTTTAAGATTGGTTTGGAGTAGGTTTTGATGTTATCAAGGTCTGTTTGGGATTCTAAGCCTGGGAATAGTTCCGTATGGTTATTTATGACTTGTATGCAAAATTTGGCATCATTCCGAGTAGATTTGATAGGAAACGGACGCACATAAGTGTTTCTAGAAGTTCTTGAGTTTCATGATTTAATTCACGGATTTTGGCGTCCGATTTATGATTTCTATATGTTATTTCGGTGTTTTGATCATGTGAGCGAGTTCGTATGGTGTTTTTATACTTGTGTGGACGTTTGGTGTGGAGCCCCGAGGGCTCGGGTGAGTTTCAGATGCGTTCGGAGGGATGGAAGGACTTCAGTTTTTCGGGTTTTTTCCTGGTACCTCAGGTATCGCAAATGTGAGGTTTTGTTCACATTTGCGAACCTCACATTTGTGAGGTGGGCTTCGCAATTGCGATGAAGCCTGGCGAGGCAAGACTCGCATTTATGAGTTTTTCCTTCACTTTTGCGATCAGCACCTCTTCGCAAATGCGATGTTTTTTGTCGCATTTGCGACCATGTTAGAGATGGCCAGCCTTCGCATTTGAGATGGTTTTGTTGCAATTGCGACCCTCGCATTTGTGAACAAGATGTCGCAAATGCGACATACGAGACTGGTGCAAGGGCTTTTTATTACGGGACTTAGCTTTATTTCCCTCATTTCCCACTTGGAGTTAGGCGATTTTTAGAGAATTTTGTGGAGGGATTTCATCAACATCAAGAGGTAAGTGAACCCCTTCTATTCTTTAGCTAAATACGTGAATCATAGGTAGATTTAACATAGAAACTTGTGAAATTAAAAGGGATTGGTGAAAAGCCTAGTGTTTTTGGTAAAAAAAATGAAATTTGACCACGAAATTGGTTATGGAATTAAGTAAAAATTATATATTTGAGTTCGTGAGGCTATGGGTAATATTTATCTTCAAAAGTTTCAAGAATCCGGGCACGTGGGCTCGGGGGTAAATTTTAGAAATCTTCCAATTTGGATTGGGTAATTACTCTAATACCCAAACCAAAACATGCGATTTGGGTTGTGACAATACACATGATATCTCCTCTATCCCCTCAAACTACATGGTTTGGTTGTTCTGAGGTCTGTATTGGCATGTTGACGTTCTTCTTACTTGTCCTTACCTGTAACTTATTTCAATGAGTACTTTTGGGATTGATAAGAGTATATTATAGTATACTATATGCGTGTGTGAGAGCTATGATTTCACTTGGTGTTATCTGTAGTATTTCGAACAATTATCGACAAGAAATGTATACGTCCTTGTGTCATTGTAACTGTTGTATTGGAATTTGCATTGAGCGCCTCATTAGCGTTTATACATGTAAGAAAGAGTAAGTGTGAGTAGTTAAGAGTATTAGGATTAGAATTTAGTTCTTGGTTGAGATACTCCCCCCGATACAACCACTGCTCGAGGTCATTGGGATCCTTGTGAACTTTGAAGTGTCAGGGATCCAAAGGGTGTCTTGGCCATGAATGGAATTTTACCTTAAGCCTGTAATTGTTGACATTTGCTAATATCATTAGGTTTAGTGCTAAATGGAAGAAAAGGCTTCACTGTCAATTTATTTACTCTGTTTGACATTATATTAATTTCATTTGCATTCCTATTTTAGGCATGTTATATTTTTGTCTTGGGCCTTACATTGATGTTACTTGCATTTAAGTGTTGTATTATGTCATATGTCTAATGACTTTCATATCTTTTTACGCATGTGTCTGAATTGGGTTGCCGAGTTCTCAAAGAACTCAGCCCCAAATTCTAGAGTGAACCTGGAGTCATCGGAGCTGCTGCTGCTTGTTTCATTGGGCCTAGTTTTCTTCAGGCCCAAACTATGAATCTCTTTCCTTTCCTCTATCACTTTTTATAAGATTGTTGTATACAATACTGACAATATTTGATTGAATTTCTCTTATCTCTTTGAGTTATATTAACAACCTAGGGAAGCCTTAAAAAACGTAGATAAAAAAAAAAAGTGCTACATATTAGTAACAAAATAATCCTAATTGTTAATCACTTCTATTATTCAATTTTCATTCTTATTCTTACTAACAATTTTCCATGAATTTTTTATTTAAACTAAGACATATTTGCAAAGTTGACAGACTCTCTTTCTAAAACAAGAAAAAACCAAAATCAGAAAATGATTTCCAAAGTCGAGCTTTTCAACAAAAATCAAACAAATGTTGCCGCAAAATCAAAGATCTTCAAATGATTTATTCAAATTTGAATATAAGATTTGATATCAACTACCAAGGTATAGCTAACCCCATTTTTCTAGTAGTCCTTGCTTAAAGCAAATAGCCCATTTTGTTTCGAAAAATCAAATATTTTAAACTTAACCCCATTTTTTAGTAAGTGATGTTAATCCCTTTTTGAACACTCTTTGGAACATATCGAAATTTTAAAAAAAAGACATTCCTTTAGATAAAACCCACATTTTCTTTCAAGGTATATACATTACTTCTCCTTCAAAATAATAAGTTTTCAAAGCATAAGACATACACTTCTAAGTACTAACTAAGTAAGATATAGAAATTTAATTCCTCAAACCTAGTCTAACTCCTATGGAGCTACCTTAGGTAGATCTAGGGGGTGCCTAATACCTTCAACTTAGAAAAACAAGAACCCTTACCCAAATCTCACTGGTTAGCAGACTAATAGGATAATGATCTTAAGAATTAAATAGGTACCCTAGTATACTTTACATATTTGGTGGCGACTCCCTTTTATCATTAATAGGGAAACCATTAGTTGAATCTTGTTTTGACTAGTGCAAAATAGGGTGCAATACCTGCTACAATGGTCCTATGTAATAACGAGGGCAATACTTCCTCACATGCCCGAACTCTCCACACGCGTAACAACCTCAAACTGGGAATGACTACAGGCCTGAATCGGACCCAAGGACTAGAATAGCCATTAGAAAAACCCAGTACTGACTAAACCCTGAACTGATGGAGCATGGTACGAGCTTTGAGCTGGGAGTGCACTGAAAGACGACCAAATCAGGCGAATGCTATATGAACCCTGGCTAGATGATGAACCACGAGGAACCTAATGAGCCATCCGAGCGGGTCTAAAAGGATGACCTCTATTTTCATGAGACTGACCTCAAGACGAGGTACCATTAAAACCACCTAAACCATAGGGCCTCTTGCCCTCCCGCTCCTCGCGCTCAAGCCTGCGAACTTGCTACAAGCGACTGGCAATCTCGACAACCTAGTCAAATCTGGCATCTGTGTCACGTCTTGACCTCGAGGAACGTGCCCGAACCTCAACCAAGATAACTCGACCGAGCAAGCCTGCTAGATGCCTTCTACCCAACCTTGCCCATTAACAGTATAAGAATCAGTATAAGTGATAGACACGAGAAGAGTAAAGTGTTACACATTCTTTTCCATTACTCAAAGGATATTCATTTATGATTTCCAAAATATTACAACTTTATTGATATATTGAAAAACATGTTTGCCCAAATACCAACACTTACTAGTTTAATTCCCAACGTCAAACACCACTCATAACTTGTCTATGAGCCTCTAAGTACAGCAGAAGAGTAGTATGGAACTGTCGACGACAAGGCCCCAGCTATACCTCAAAACATAAAGTACAACATCAAATGACATGAAACCTTGAACAGAGTAGGGCTCACCAAAATCTATTGAATAGAGAGTAACCGCTACCGAGGATCAAAACTGCCCGCCTGGCGAACTACCTGAGATCATATGGGTTGCATGGAATTCCAATATGTGTGGACATTAAGATAAGCCAAGTATTCATGTAACTAGTGGCAGAACGACCAGGAAAAGCAATTGCTTACATTTAAAGGCAACTGAGAAGGCACAAAAGGAAATCTATGGTGCTAGCAAGTCAATGTAAGGAGAAAGTAGTATAAATAGATATGTGTAGGTTGCAAGCTAGGTGGTAGAGAGACAAGGTTTAGGTAAGGAGTAAGGATAAGAAAATGTGAGTGAGAAGGTGACAAGAATAGGTAAGGCCTCGGAATTAAGCCCATAAAAACAAGAGAGTTGATGGTTTCCGTATGTTATAGAAAGCTCAGTATAGCTTGACATAACTCGAAGGAGTCGAAGACTAGGATCATTTAGAAGAGATGGATTGCCGCCCTGGTTGTAGAATGAGGGTGTACTTCTGATAGATAGGAGGATGATGTTTAGGCCTTTCATTAAGTAATCATTTAAAAATGAATCACATTGGGATGCTATGAAATACGGTTATTGAAGTATAGTATCGTCCCTAAGTGGATCAGGCAAATCACTTCAAATGTTTTTCGATGAGATGTGAGCCCCAGTGAAAATGTATTACATGAGAGGTTTTAAGTTAGCAGTGGTAAAGTATAGGTCAGCATTAAGGTGAATCAGCAATAAATGGATAAAAGTTACAACGTCAGCATTAGGCTGTCATTCTTAAGATGAACAGTAATGAGGAAGCATTAAAGGACTTAGATTTAAAAATATAGGATAAGCAGCGAGAGAGTAACCTGGAGTTGGGTAGTAGACCTCGGTAATAATAAATCGAAGTAACTGTTATGGTAAAATATAACCTACCTAGATGTAGTAAAGCCATAAGGATAGATAACTGAGGTTATGAAACAAAATATAGCAATAGTCGTAAGTTTGACAAAGTACCGAGCGAAGAACTTCAGTACACCTATAGATGCCTAGAGGGACAGCTTGTCATAGTTCTGTATATGTTCACAAAGTGAGACCTAGAGATTGGCTAAAATCTGGGGGAAAAATGAGAAAAGGGTCTCATATGCGCACATACAAGGTCAGAGTCGTACACGCTGCATGACATAAGGTGGCAACAGTTATGAGATTGGAAGAATTCCGACCACAAGTCGTGGTGTGAGAAAAAGGGTTAAAGGGGGGAATGCCCTGGATTTTGGATTTATTCACAGAACAATTGCCTAGATGGCAATGACAGTATTAAAGTATTAATAAGAGCTATAGATTATGAGACTAATAAGTGCATCAGTCAACATTCAAGGACAAATGTTCCAAAGGGGGGGAATGATTCTGCATCCCATGTTTTCGTATGCAAAAGTACGTCGTAAGCCAATTGATGTAAGCTCAGAAATGAGATTATATTTGAAAGTATATAAAGTAAGTTAATAATGTAACCTTGGATGTTACAAATATTTAAGATCATGAGTAACAAGTACCAAGAGGGTTGGAATGCTTAGAAGCTAAACGAATTAAAGAAAATAAGTTTCATCGAAAGTCAACAAGTTTGGAATGTTATAACATGTAATTTTGGGGTTAGACTAGGGTGATTAACATGATAAGGAGGATATTTTATGAGTTATTTTAGTCGTATTATAGTCATGTGTTACGTTTTGAAGTCAAGCATTGTGGAACAAAAGTTGGGAAAGGTCATCACAAGTTACATTCATAAATGTGCTGAAAATTAGGTCAAATGTAGCAGAGCTTTTCTCTAAATAATATAAGAATTATGGGGTGATCTACATATCAAATTTAATATCTACGAGTCTATTTTCTAACTCATTACTCATCAATACAACATCATACTAGAAAGATATTTGCGTTTTCACGAGATAGCGCAAGCAGCTCCCTAAGGGACCTACTTAGGCGGTTGAGATATCTTGATATATATATGTGACGCCTAAAGTCCATTTTAACTCATTATTTTAAGTATCTTCAGACCCTAGACACCTAAAAACTTTCTCTCAAACTTATATCATGATCCAAGATCCAAACCAAGGGAAAACAACACATATTAACACAAATTAAGTGTCAGGAATTTCGTGGCGCTAGTGAGTTTCTTATTCTTCTTGTGGTTGCTTATTTTGGTGTGGTTCCAGATTGTGTGGGAGTTTTTTAAAGTGGTTTAAGCTCTGAAAAATACTCTCCCAAGGTTATCATAGCAACCCTAGGTGATTTCAAGTATTACAAAGTGATTCTAGTGCCGAGAAACCCGAATTGATTGCTAGTTTCTCTTCCTTGTTCTTGTGGCTGCGTTGGAAGGATATTTCGCGGTAAATTAAGCTCAATTGGAGTTATTATATCTGTTTAAAGGTAAGAAACCTCTTACTCTACATGTATTTAAGCTTATCCAAGTTACGGCTAAGTCGTTAAAGCTAGAACTTGTGAGATATTGATCGAAAGACTTGTTAGTAATGTTGTTGATTGTTGGACTATTTGGGAGGTGTTCTTGCAGCGTTTTATGGCTAGAAAATTTATGAAATAACCTGAATAAATTGTGTTTTTTTATCAACATTTTCCTGAATATAAATAAGAGGGAAAGGATTCAAAATAAAGTGTTATTAGACATGAACCAAGCTTGCCGCTCGACGTGGTATTGTGCTGGTTGTGTTCCATATAGCTACTGGTTATTTTTTGGACTGTTTGGTGACTTTTAGTAACTTATAGTATGAAGTAAAAATAGAGGAGGTGCTGTCCGTTTTCTTGTAGAATATTTGTTTCGAAATATGAGAGTTCCAACGCTTATATGATGACGACAAAGCCAGTTTACTCATTGTAGACGTAAGATAATATTGAGCTTGGTTGACGATAGGAGAGAAGATTACAAAAGGGTATGTTAAGGAACTTCCTTCTTTCTTTTGGCATGATCTAAAGTGAAATGAACATAAACGATACGCTATTTCATAACGGATCTACTCCTACCAACAAAAGTTGTCCATATTGTTCTTTCTTTATAAAGTTATTCTAAGAAAATATGAATGATCCTTGAATCCTTGAGGTTCATATTGATAGTAAAGATGTCAATAATGTTAATTGAAGGTGCGACGAACTTACATTACTTCGAGTGGTTTAGAATATGATTCCATGAGTCTAGCATGCATTTTATATATGTATCTATTTTACTCTACCGAGCCGCACTGTAGTCGTCCAGGTACGACATCTATTGTACAACCACTAATCAGTTAAATTTTACCGAGCTCCACACGGCCGAGTTTGATTCTACCGAACCTTATGATGGCCGGGTATGTTTTTACTGAGCCTATTACGGCCGGGTAAGATATGATGATGATGATGCCCACAAAGGCGTATGTTTCTAAAAGTTTATGTGTGTGTGTGTGTGTATATATATATACACATCATGCATTTCATGTCAGTAGCCCTCAGAGACACTCAGATGTTACAGGTTGTATCTTCTTTATCTCACTTTGCATTACTGTTCTTATGCGTTCCAGCCTTACAGACTCGGTACATTATTATTACTGACGTCCCTTTTGCGTGAGGACTCTACGTTTCGTGCCCGCAAGTCCCACTTGCTTCGGAGTTGCCTATTTGGTCAATATGCTTTGTACATGTAATGATTGGTATGGCGGGGCTCTGTCCTGACCTTTTTGACGTTTATATACTCTTAGAGGCTTGTAGACAGATGTCATGTATATGGATACTTGTATGGTCTTGTCGGCCTATATTTTGAGTGCATCATGTTGGCCTTATAGGCCCGTATGTCACATGTATAAGTTTTTATATCATGTAGGGGCGACTTATGTCGAGTATTTAGTTATGCTTAATTCTAGTTATCTCATGACAGCCTATCCGGCTTATTTGCCCATAATTGTATGACAAAAAAGATACATTACGTTGGTACTCGGTTTAGTAAGGCACCGGGTACCCGTTGCAGCCCTGCGGTTTGGGTTGTGATAATACACATGATATCTCCTCTATTCCCTCAAACTACATGGTTTGGTTGTTATGAGGTCATGTATTGGCATGTTGATGTTCTTATTACTCGTCTGTACTTGTAACTAATTTTATTGCGTACTTTTGAGACTGTTAAGAGTATATTATAGTATACTATATGCTTGTGTGAGAGCTATGATTTCCCTTGGTGTTATTTGTAGTATTTCGAACAATTATCCACAAGAAATGTATACATCATTGTGTCATTGTAACTGTTGCATTGGAATTTGCATTGAGTGCCTCATTAGCATTTATACCTGTAAGGAAGAGTAAGTGTGAGTAGTTAAGGATATTTAGGAGTAGAATTTTGTTCTTGGTTGAGATACTCTCCCCGACACGGGCACTGCTGGGGGTCCTTGAGACCCCTGTGAACTTTGAAGTGTCAGGGATCCAAAGGGTGTCTTGGCTATGAATTGAATTTTATCTTAAGCCTTTAATTGTTGACATTTGCTAATATCATTAGGTTTAGTGCTAAATCGAGGCAAAGGCTTCATTGTCAATTAATTTACTCAGTTTGACTTTACATTAGTTTCATTTGCATTCATATTTTAGGGCTATTATAGTTCTATCTTGGGCCTTACATTGATGTTACTTGCATTTAAGTGTTGTATTATGTCAGATGTCTAATGACTTTCTTCTCTTTTTACACATATGTCTCAATTGGGTCTACCGAATTCTCAAAGAACTCCGGCCCAAATTGTAGCGTGAACCTGGAGTCATCGGAGCTGCAACTGCTTGTTTCACTGGGCCTAATTTCCTTCAGACCAAACTATGAATCTTTTTCCTTTCCTCTATCGCTTTTTATAAATTTGTTGTTGTTCTTATATGTATACAATACTAATAATATTTGATTGAATTTCTTTTATCTCTTTGAGTAATATTAACAACCTAGACAAGCTTTAAAAACGTAGATAAAAAAGAAAAGAAGTACTACATCTTAGTAATAAATAATCCTAATTGTTAATTACTTCAATTATTCAATTTTCATTTTTATTCTTACAAACAATTCTTCATGAATATTTTTTTTTATACTAAGACAAAATTGCAAAGTTGACAGACTCTCTGTCTAAAACAAGAAAAAAACTAAAATCATAAAATGATTTCCAAAGTCGAGCTTTTCAACGAAAATCACACAAACGCTGCCACAAAATCAAAGATCTTCAAACGATTTCTTCAAATTTGAATATAAGATTTGAAATCAACTATCAAGGTATATCTAACCCCATTTTTCTAGTAGTCCTTACTTAACGCAAATAGCCCACTTTGTTTCAAAAAATCAAATATTTTAAACTTAACCCCATTTTATTAGTAAGTGTTATAAATCCCCTTATTAACGCTCTTTCAAATGTACATCAATTTTTAAAAAAGATGTTTCTTTAGATAAATCCCACACTTTCTTTCAAGGTATATACATTACTTCTCCTTCAAAATAATAAGTAGCATAAATAAGGTAATCCATACACTTCTAAGCACTAACTAAGTAAAATATGGACATTTAATTCCAGAACCTAGTCTAAGTCCTATGGAGCTACCTTAGGTAGATTCTAGGGGGTGCCTAACACCTTCCCCTTAGAAGAACAAGAACCCTTACCTAAATCTCACTGGTTAGCAGACTAATAGGATAATGATCTTAACAATTAAATAGGTACCCTAGTTTACCGCTAAATATTTGGTGGCGACTCTCTTTTATCATCAACAGGAAAACCATTAGTTGAATATTGTTTTGACTCGTGCGAAATAGGGTGCAACACCTGCTACAATGGTCCTCTGTAATACCGAGGGCAGTACTTCCTCACATGCCCGAACTCTCCACAATCGTAACAACCTTGAACTAGGAATGACTGCGGGCCTGAATCGGACCCCAAGGAATAGAATAGCCATTAAAAAAACCAATACTGATGAAGCCTGAATTGATGGAGCATAGTACGAGCTTTGAGCTGGGAGTGCATTGAAAGACGACCAAACCGGGTGAGTATTATATGAACCTTGGCTAGCTGATGAACCACGAGGAACCTAATGAGCCATCTGAGCGTGCCTAAAAGGATGACCTATATTGTGATGTGACTGACCTCCAGACGAGGTACCACTAAAACCACCAAAACCACAAGGCCTCTTTCCCTCCCACTTGATGCAGGCCAGTCTGATCAAGCTACGTTTATGCCTTTGAGACCATTGACGAGGAGTCGAGCTAAGGAACTTCATGATATCCACTTAATGGTGATGAAGAGCCATGATTGCGCAATGATAGAAGAAGGTGGCAGCATGTTGGATAAGACAAGAAAGGCGTTGATTAGCCTTGGAGAAGAAGGGTCGTGCCCTAGTTGAGGCCGAGAACTCAGTGAACGCCTCAACTAGCTCTTATGAGTTATTTTGCATAGTTAGTCTTCAGTAAGACAATGGCACTTATTTGGCCTTGCATGGTCACTTGACATTAGCCAAATTATTGGCCTTTTTGCTAGTTATTCCTTTCCTAGTTGTTTTAGGCTAAGGGCTCATCCAATATAAGCCTCAAGACTACATTATTTTCAGCACTTTACCATTATTATTATTAAGAATAAAAATCTATAGCTTTGTGCTCTCCAAATCCCATTGTGTGAACTTGTCCAGTTCTTGGTGTGAATCAACATTGACTTGTTCCTCCCATTGATCAAGCAATTTGCAAGTCCTTAGTTGTATTTAGGGTTGTTTGCATAGTATAGGTCCTCTTTTGCTTCATCAAGAAGATAAGTAGACTAGTTCCTACTTATAGTCTTGGTAGATCATTGAGTGTATTGCTTTTATCTTGTTTTCTTGCATTCTTAGTTTAATATTGCATCAATTGGTATCAGAGCTTGGAAAGGGTTTGTTTTTACAACCCCAATCCTGTTCTTCCTGCCTTAATTTTAGGTTTCTAGTTTAGTGTTCTTGAATTTCGTTTTTGATATAAAAAAAAAAAGAGAAACAGTCGTGAATTGATTGTTGGTTGAAGTTGTTATCACATCTAGGGTTGAAATCTTGAAGTTCTTGATTGTTAAAAGCTGTTATTGAAATCCTAGGTTGGAGTCTAGGTTAAAATCTTGAAGTATTTAATTGTTAAAAGCCATTCATGAAACCCTAGGTTGGAGTCTTGAGTTGTTTCTTGAAATATTTCAGCATATGCTGCGTTCATGAATAATTATTGAAGTGTATTGAATTGTTAGATGATTTGTCCATTGTTCTTGGTTGAAATCTTGATAGTTCTTGGAAGAAAGGACTTGAATAGTTAAAGAACAAATAGGGCAGCATCACCCTGACATAGTGGACGTGTATTAGGCCGTTCTTGACGTGTTTTGCATTTAATTCTTGAAGTTCTTGGACATCAACTTGTTGTTCTTGAATTAGTTCACATAGTGAACTATTTGAACCTTGAATTCATAAGCATCTACATGTTTAATCTTGGAGTTGAATTGCTGAAATTTTTGAGGATGTAAGAGCTTGGGATAGGCGGCTAGGAGAAGCAGAAGGATAAGAAACCCTAAGCCTCGTTTAAGAGGGAAACAACTCCCGTTCCAAAAATGAGAAGTTTACCCATTCTATTCCAAAAAAAGGACTTGCTTTTCCTTTGGGTTTAAGAGTAGAGGGGCGGCTGAGCCTAAGGGAAAGGGGATAGGCAATTCGGCCCTCAAGTATGAAAGGATAGGGAAAAATTCTCCAAATTAGAGTGGGAAAGCAAGGAGAAAAAGGAAAAAAACTTATCCCATTCTAGAAGGAGAAGCTAGTGGTGCCTACCAAGGGTTTTAATTCAAAACATTTCTCTAGAATTTCCATATTTCTTTGATTGCACTACTTCTAATTAGTAATTCTTAGGTAATTTTTCTACTTAAGCTAACTACTAATTTTTTAGCTTGTAGGATTTCATGCTAAAACTCAGAATTTCCACTTTCGTAGTTAATTCTTGGCTTCTTGTGCTCACTTTAAAAGTTGTCCGCCTATAGAGTCGCATAAATTCACTCATCCCAAAGAGAAATAGTGAACTTGTGAGCTTGAAAGGTCGTTGAGGAACTTGATCAATTAGTGGAAGCCATTTTGAGGACAAGTTTGAGAGATTCTACATAAACTATTGAGTGAACCCGAGTGTCATTCAAAAGTGGGGGAGTGAGTGAGGTATTTTACTAACCTTAACGCATTCTCTAGTATTGTTTCTTTTGCAGGTACACGGCTACTGAAGGAGACAAGGTCGTGGCTGACATCACTTTAGTGGAGCTCTTGGCTGAAGTAAGGGCAATTAGCACCTGAATGGAGAACTTTGAAAAATACTTCTCAGAAAAATGCCGGGGAAGGAACTAGTGATGGTTCCACCGTAAGACCTGAACAATTTGTGAAGATGGATCGTCAACAAGAGTTGAGGCACAGAGGTGCTCACAATGTAATAACCTCACGGGCTGCCCTTATTTCCACGGCGGGTGCTTCATTTCTCTGGGCTGGCATTAATGGTGGTATAATACCCTGGGGAATTCATCAACCCGAGTTTGAGGAGTTTGATGATGATGATCTAGGCCAGTGACACCCGAGGGTGAGACAACCGTATGGGGCCCGTGACCATGTGGGAAGAAGTGGTTTTGACCGTGGTCCTAGAGGGGGGCTTGGTGGTTTTGGTGGAAGGAATTTAGAGCCTGAGTTCGATGAACATGCTGAATATTATGAGGGCTTTCAACCAGCCTGTGGTGGCAGTGAAAATGGTCGTGATAATGGCTTGAACAGTGTCAAGGTTTCTATCCATGCATTCAAGGGAACTAGTGATCCTGACTGGTTTCTAGAGTGGAAACGTCAAGTTGAGAGGAAATCTGAAATCAATGATATGACCGAGGAAAAGAAGGCTATGTATGCCATCGCTGCCTTTGAGTCCAACGCTTCTACTTGGTGGGAGGCCAAGAAAAGATCAAGGGCTAGACATAATCAGCCCACACGTATAACATGGAGAGAATTGAAGCAACTAATGACTCGTAAGCATGTCAACCGAAAACACAAACAAGAGCAACTCCGGAGGTTATATGACTTGAAACAAGTGCTGAAATTCGTGAAAGAATATTATGATGACTTTGAGAAAATCCGCCTATCACTTGACATGGAAGGCGAAGAAGAGGATGAGGCTATTATACAGTTCAAGAATGGGTTGAATCGTGACATATCCAATCAGTTGAGGCTACACGCATTTGTTTCTCTTCATGATCCTAGCTGCCATTGAAGCTGAAAAGATGATTAAAGAAGACAAGGCAGCTCGCTATAGAGGAAGTTCTAATTCTACTTCCATGCGTCGAAACAAGGAGTGGAGAACGCCGAGCACCGGTGGAACAAGTGTGAGCCGCGAGGTGAAAGGGACAGCCAAAAAGGTGACACCTTAAAATGATCCTAAGGGGTACGGAGGTAACTCTAAAACTCACTTAATTCTCCTATGCATCTTCCTTTCAATGTCATAAATGTAAAGGCTATTGGCATTTCGCTAAGGACTGTCCTATGCGAAAGACCATGCTTATTCTTGATTATGGTATTATTTGTAAGGTTGAGAATGATGAGGAGATTGGGGTAGATGTTTCTATGGATTTTGTGATGGGGCTGCCTCATTCTAGGGGCGGTCATGATAGTATTTATGTGGTTGTTGATAAGTTCTCTAAGATGGCTCATTTAATTCCTTGTAAAAAATGTGATGATGCACAACATGTTGCTTCCTTGTTTATTGCTAATGTGTTAAAGCTGCATGGTGTGCCTCGTACTATTGTTATTGATAGGGATGCAAAATATTTTAGTCACTTTTGGAAGTGCTTATGGGGTGCACTTGGCACCAAGCTGTTGTTTTCTACGTCTCATCATCCCCAGACTGATGGTCAGACTGAGGTTGTTAACCAAACCTTGAGAGCTTTTCTTTGAGCTATGACCAATAGGAAGGCGGGGACATGGGCTGATAGATTGCCTATTATCGAGTTTCCTTATAATAGAATTGTGCATAAAATGACTAGCATAACTCTATTTGAATGTGTTTATGGCTTTAATCTCTTGATTCCACTTGACCTTACTCCTTTGCCGAGCGATGCAGCTATTAGTGTTGATGGTGAAAGCGGGCAGCAGCGTTGCTCGAGTTGCATGCTAAGGTGAGGAAGAACTTAGAGGAAGCTTATGAGAAAGTGGTGACCAAGAAGAATAAAGGGAGGAAAAAGCTGGACTTGAAAAGTGGCGACCAAGAAGAATAAAGGGAGGAAAAAGCTGGACATGAAGAAAGGTGATTGGGTTTAGGTGTACTTCTGAAAGGAGAAGTTCCCGAAACAAAGGAAGGGGAAGCTAGCCCCGCGAGGAGATGGTCCATTCCAAGTGCTGCAAAAGATCAATAACATTGCCTTTGTTATAGACCTGCCTGGTGAGTGTAGTGTTTCTAAAATGTTCAATGTTTCTGACCTAATTCCTTGTGTTGTAGGTAGCGCTGCTTTGAGAGATGATGATGGCTCGATTTCACGGACGAAATCTTCTCAAGAAGGGGAGGATGATGCAGGTCAGCCTGATCAAGCTACATTTCGTGCCTTCGAGACCATTTACGAGGAGTCAAGCTAAGGAGCTTCATGATATCCACTTAATGGTGATGAAGAGCCATGATTGCGCAATGATGGAAGAAGCGGGCAGCATGCTGGATAAGAGCCAAGAACTCAATGAATGCCTCAACTAGGTCTTATTAGTTATTTTGCGTAGTTAGTCTTGAGTAAGACAATGGCACTTATTTGGCCTTGCATGGTCACTTGACATTTAGCCAAATTATTGGCCTTTTTGCTAGTTTTTCCTTTCCTAGTTGTTTTAGGCTATGGGCTCATCTTATATAAGCCTCAAGACTACATTATTTTCAGCACCTTACCATTATTATTAAGAATAAAAAACGGTAGCTTTGTGCTCTCCAAAACCCATTGTGTGAACTTGTCCAATACTTGGTGTGAATCAACATTGGACTTGTTCCTCCCATTGATCAAGGAATTTGCAAGTCCTTAGTTGTCTTGAGGGTTGTTTGCATAGTATAGGTCCTCCTTGGCTTCATCAAGAAGGTAAGTAGACTAGTTGCTTCATCAACAAGGTAAGTAGACTAGTTCCTACTTATAGTCTTGGTAGATCATTGAGTGTCTTGATTTTATCTAGTTTCTTGCATTATTAGTTTAATATTGCATCACCGCTCCTCGCGCTCAAGCTTGCGAACCTGCTCCAAGCGCCTGACAATCTCGACCACCTGGTCAAACCTGTCATCCGTGTCATGCCCCGACCTCAAGGAGCGCGACCGGCGCTCAACCGAGATAACCCGGCCGAGCAAGCCTGCTAGATGCCTTCTACGCAAACTTGCCCATTAACAATATAAGAATCAATACAAGTGATAAACATGAGAAGAATCAAGTGTTCCACATTCTTTTCCACTACTCAAAGGAAATTCATTTATGATTTTCAAAATATTACAAGTTAATAGATATGACGAAAAACATGTTTTCCCAAATACCAACACTTACTAGTTTAATTCCCAACATCAAACACCACCCACAACCTTTGTACGGGGCCTCTAAGTACAACAGAAGAGTAGTATGGAAGTGCCAGCGACAAGGCCCTGGCTATACCTCAAAACATAAAGTACAACATCAAATTATATGAAGGTCGGAACAGAGTAGGGCTCAGCAAAATCTGCTGAATAGAGAGTAATTGCTAAGGAGGATCAAAACCGCCCACTGACGAACCACATGCATCCATTGAAGGTGCGGCGCCCCTGGCAAAAGGGACGTTAGTACAAATGGAATAGTACTAGTATGTAAAGCTAAATATCCTCTTTCAAAATAGAATACCAATATAAGAAAGGAAAAAACATAGAAACAACAAGTCACCGTCAACAATATCCAAATGCCCTGTTAAGACATAACAATTTTCAAAAGACAAAAATAATATATATTTTTGGTTGGGAGATCATTAATGCCGATATAGATATGCCACCGAGTATTTTCCACGGAGTCCAATCACGACCTGATCGGCTAGGGCATCTTCCTCGAAGACATCAACCATAATCACAATTACTATCACGAACTTCAATCATTATCTTAATCACTTTCTCAAGCTCAATTTCAATTACAATTTCCTGCACAATCATGTGTCCGATCACGACCCGACCGGCTAGGCCGTCTCACCACAATGCCTTGTGGATCGACATCATCCTTTTCTAGTAATCGTCTCATCCCAATAAAGGGGAATATTCTCACCACAACAATCTCATCCCAAATAAGGGGAAGAATCACAATGCACCCTACACTAGCACGTGTAGTTTCAGGGTTAGGTTATTCTTACCTACCTTTCCTCGGTGACTAAAGATACTCCCAAAAACAGTTTGTTTTGCACACTATATATATATATATATATATATATATATATATATATATATATATATATATATATATCTTCACTAGTACTTTCAACCATTCACAACATCGTTATTTCCTTGGCTCTCTTGGCCATACTTATGATTCATCATTCATGGCATAGTGGTCGTATCTCATATTTGACACTTTTATTTCTTTACTTTCATGGATCATCATTATAAATATAAACAAATAGAATATTCAAGAAATCACAAATTTAGGTTCATTAGTAATGAAGACTTTAAACGCAATGGATTTCTTTCCAAGAAATGGAGTAAAATGATTGGCAACCGAAGCACAAGTTAAAATCATGAACGAGTAACACATCATTTATTCTTGAAATACTTTCCCCCAAAAGGGTAATACACAATTTCAACTCATGAATATATAAGAGCTCAAAACACATTGGAAATACTTACAAAGCATTGCGTTAGTTAAAACAGCCACATTTGGGCATGACTTGAGTACATAAGCTTTTAGGCAAATATATTTTCGAAGTCGATTTGGAACAGTTGAATCAAGGCACATTTCATAACCTTTCTGACATTATTTCGTTTCTTTGGCACCATTGGCCACAAGTATAACTTTCATTATTGGCACAGTGGACACGCTTTACATTTCCAACCCACTTCTTTTACTTTCAAGCATCCTTATATATTATTAACAACAAAGCATTTCAAATCAAGACTTTAGGTATGCATATGAGCAATAGGAGTTTTAGACGCATGTAGTATTCTCTCCAAGTTAAGCATAATGGACTATCATTTGAAACACGACTCAAAGCCATAACATTTTAATACACATATCATTCTTAAACGCGTTCCCTAAGGATAACATAATGTGATAGGAATATTCGGAACACATTTTGAATACATAAATTCTCGACACTTGCTTACTCGGGAGAATCGAATTTATTGGGAACAACACGGAACATGGGAATAAGGAACTTGAGCCAACCATACTTGAAACTTATGAGAATATCATGGAATTCAATTCTAAGAGAGTAGTTTAGCCAACATACCTTGTTTGAGCTTTGATTAAGTTACTACAACGTCCCAACACTTCTAGCAATAACAATCTATAGGAAGATAGTGAAAAATCGGATAATAATTAGAAGTATTCCCATGGTGTAACTCTCTTAGGAATTTTATCAAACACCTAGTATGCAAAATAGACTACAAAGCTCTACAATGGTAATCCCTTCCTCGCTCAACTAATTTCAACAAGAAACTAGCCAAAATGGTTCATTAACCCCACATACTACAACCTATTGTCACATGCATGGCCTATTTCCAACCCCACAATATATTTGAACTCATAACCTCCTCCATGAAAGCTTAGGAGATATTGGTGCAAGAATGGGTGATTAGAATGCTAGATTTCCTCCTTCTCTCTCTAAAATACTCTCCCCTCTCTCTAAAATCATCAGACATTTGCTTTAAAATTAGCCCCTAAGGCTATTTATCAAAATGGGGTCGGGTTATAAAAATAGAAAAATGGACCCTCCGAACTCAGGTCTGCAGTGGCAGAATGGACCGCATAACAGATATGCGGCCCGCAAAATAGGTCGCGAAAATGATGCCTAGAACTGGGCTGGTTTGGACAGGTCTGCGACTGGTCTGCGGTCCGCAGACCGCTTATGCAGCAGCAGAATGGACCGCAGAATCATCCAGCAAAATTCTTCATGCCAAATCTGTGATGGAAAATGCGGATCGCGAAATAGATATGCGATCGCATAATGGAACACAAAATGACCTTCAAAATTTAACCATTTTTCTGCTCAACTCTGCGACGGGTATGCGGCCCGCAGAATGGATCTGCGATTGCGAATCTGACCATATAACTGGCCCTTCAGCAAATATTTTCCACCAATACCTCGATGCATTCTTCAACCCAAAAAGTCCATACCGCGACGAGCAACTATTACATCCGTAAACATCACCCTACCTTGACACCACAAAACTTGAATCCCTTAGCAAAATTTTACGGGGCCTTACAAGCCATCTCGACCTCTCGAGCCAAACTGTAGCGTAAACCATAGTTGAGGCCATCAATGAACCGCTTGATCTTCTCTCTCTCTCTGTGGGAACCAACCAAATGGCATGAGGGGCAAAATCCGCAAACCTCATCTCGTACTGAGTCACAGTCATATGTCCCTGGCGCAGCTACTCAAATGCCCTACGCAATTCCTCTATACGACTCTATGGAACAAACTTCTCTAAAAAGAGAACTGAGAACTCATGTCACGAAAGTGGTGGTGTGCCAACTGGCCTGCTCCACTCACAAGCCTACCACCATTCTGCCCCTATCAGCTAAAAAGTAGTAAATGCAACTCTATTGGTGTCCAAAATAACCGCTGTGCGAAGAATTTGTTGACATCGATCTAAAAAATCCTAAGCATCCTCTGACTCCCCTCCACGGAACTCTGGCGAGTTAAGCCTCCCAAACCGCTCCAACCTCCTCTGCTCATCATCAATCGTAGGTGGACTAACCTCGACCCGAGCATCAACAACTAGCTGAACTAGTAACACCTCTAGTGTCTGATCACCGTGAGCTAGTTGCTCTAGAGTACGGGCGGCAGGAGTCTGGGCACCTCCCGCAGCTTGTGAGGTAGCTGGTGCAATTGGAATCGAAACCTCCTAAGCCAGGCTCGTGAACACAGTCAAAATTTGAGCCAAAGCCTCATGAAGACCAGGAATGACTATAGGCATTGCTGGTGCTTGAGTTGGTCCCACCGGCTCAACTGTATCTAAAACGTACTCCTCGGCTAGAGCAACTGGTGACTCCACAGGTGGTTCCCTAGCTGTAGTGCGAGCCCCACCTCGGCCCCTACTGTGGTAGCCCCAACTTCTTGTAGCCCTAACTGGTGGTACTGGTGCCCGCCCGCCTGATCCGGCTATGAGAGAATAGACGAGAGTGAAGTTCCCTATGAGAGAGGTTTAGATGCGTAGAGGTTTAGTCTTCGGAATCAACAAATTTGTACTACAAGAATGCAAGAAAGTGAAGTTCCCTAATAGTTGCATAGCCTCTCGAAGATAAGCAATGATGTCTCCGTACTCAGGAGATTTAAGCAACCTAGTGCTCTGATACCAACCTATCACAACCCAACTCCTACCGGAGACACGACTGCGCCTATCACTACTTGTTAGGCAAGCCAACAGTCACATAATAACAATGAATTTGAATAAACATGGTTTAATAAACTTAGTGGTGGAAAAATGGATAAAAGAAGACAGTTATTCACCCATATTATCTATTAAAAATTGGGTTGGATAATGACCTTTTTAAAAATGGGTCAAATATGGATAAGAACCATATCATCCACTTAGAAAATTGATAACCAATGGATAACTAATGGGTTTAACTTTTAAATTTGTAAAGCCTAAAATTAGGGGTCTCTCAAGTTTTGGGAGACAAGAATTCTCCCAAAAGTTATCATATTCAAGAAGCCATGGATAATACGGATATCCATATTATCCCCCGGTTAACTCATTTTTTATCCATATTGAATATTGATTAGGTCGGGTAATTTATCTGTCTTTGTATTTCCCATTTTCCACCCGTCCCATATTTGACCCGATCCGTCCGTTTGCCACCCCTAAATAAACTCAACAGCAGAAATATCATGGAATAACTGATGAAAACAACAACAATACTGCTACTACCATCCCAATGATCTGGTGTCAACGAGTACATGAGCACTACTGATTATCAAAATGCAAGACCAAATCCTATATACAACTATATGAATAGTTGAACAGTAATAACGTATATAATGAAAGAGAACTTCAAGGTATGCGAATGGAATAGTAGCTACCTCATAGTCTCCCAATGTCATGACCCAAAATCCCTCCTCAAGTATCGTGATGGCACCTAACCCCTAGGACTCGGTAAGCCTAACACATAGAGAGTTATTTAACATGTTTATACGAATCAACCATTTAACATGAACCAGTAATATCTATACAAAGCCAACAACCAACAATATATGTTAAATATCCCAAAACCAGAAGTACAAGTCATAAGCTCTACTGAGTACGCTAGAAATCTCTAGTACAACAGTTCTATAATAGAAATAAACAGTACAAAGTTAAATTTAAGAAGGTGACTCTGAGGCCTACGAACGCGATGACGGGTATACCTTGAAGTCTCCACCGCAACTAACCATCAGCTGACTAATGACCAGCGCGCTATGAAGTACCTAGATCTGCACAAAAATGTGTAGAAAGCAGAGCATGAGTACACCACAATGGTACCCAGTAAGTATCAAGACTAAATTCGGTGGAGTAGTGACGAGGAACAATCAAGACACCTACCAGACATAATAACATGTACAAGTACTAATATGAAACTAACAAGGAACAATATCAATATAAAGGTAATTATGGCAAGAATAACAAAATAATACTTGCAATAGAAAACTAGAAGCAACAATTAACAACCAGGAACAATAGGTAATAACACCATAAAGTAAGCAGAATACAGTTAAAGTCCGGGGAACCAAGTAAGGAAAAACAAGTAACAACCGCTCTCACACAAGGTTTATATAAGAATTTTCCCGAGGTACCACACCTCATGATCGCAATCACGGGTCCCAAATCATGAACCCTAATCACTTGGCATCTTGTGCCCAAATTACAAACACAGACTACTCACGTGCTAATACCATTAATACCTCATATCTGCATGGATAACTCACGTGCCAAGAGAGTGACAATATCTCATATCCATACAGACAAGTCACGTGCTAACAGTAACAATACCTCATAACCGCACAGACAACTCAGGTGCCAATAGTAGCAATATCTCATATCCGCACGGACAACTCATGCGCCAATAGTACAACTCACGCACAGAAGGCAGGAATACAAGAATGCATGTAAATGATCAATAAACATCAAGGTTCATCATCCTAGACTTATATGATTGACTAATTATGGTGTATGCTTGTGTAAGTGTTCTATCACAGCTCGAGTTGACAAGTAAGATCAGAAACAGCAAATGGAACATAGGAAACAACACAACAATACCGTAATATGCATAACTCACACAAGGTAGACACACCACTACACAAATATCATCAATAACAATGCCGCCAGGCCATCACAGATCATCACAAGTCGTGCCCAACATAGCACCCCTTGTCTCGCCGTGTGCGCAACAATAAAGTAAATGCCTGCCTTGTTGTTGCACCCCATGTTTTTGTACGTAAAAGTACGTCGTAAGTCAATTGATGTAAGCTCATAAATGAAATCAACTTTCAAAAGTTTACAAAGTTAGTTAATCATGTTAATTTGGAGGTTTACAAATGTTTAAGATCATGAATACCAAATACCAAGAGGGTTTGAAGGCTTAGAAGCTAAACGAATTGAAGAAAATAAGTTTCGTCGAAAGTTGACAAGTTGGGAATGTTATAAGTTGTACTTATAGGGTGAGATTAGGGTGCTTAACATTATATGGAGATTATGTTGTAAGTTATTTTAGTCGTATGATAGTTTTGTTTTATGTTTTAAAGTCAAGCAAGTTGTGAAACAATAGTTGGAAAAGGTCATCACAAGTTGCATTCATAAATGTGTTGAAACTTAGGTCAAATGTAGCTGAGCTTTTCTCCAAATATACATGGAATTAGGCGATTATCTACCTATGAAATTTACAATCTATGAGTCCAGTTTCTAAATCACTAAACTGTTTGTCCATGCGACATCGGAGTAGAGAGATATTTACAGTTTGGCGAGACTGCGCAGACTGCATAGGTGACAAGTAGGTGTGTCACTAAAGCTTTTTGAGCAATAAATTTCGTTTGTTAGATAAGGTCTTTTTGGGACATATTATATACCACATTGATTGAAGGTCTTGAAAATTAGTTTCTTACTCTCTTAACCGTTCGTTCATACGATATGCGAATAAAAAGATATAAGCGTCGGAAGAAGGCCCAATACTAGGGTGCCAAGCTAGCACCTCTTTGACTTTTCAAATGTTGATATATATATATATATATATATATATATATATATATATATATATATATAGGCTTTAAATCGAATTTCTCTTAATTTTTTCATAGAACACGACCAGAGAACCCCCATAAACTTACCCTTAAGCTCTCTACAAGGGTTTCAAAGAAGACTAACATTCCGGGTACAAAATCAAGAAGCGATAATATTAGAATAATCCCTATGATGTAAGTATCTCCATATCACCTCTCTTTTTCTTTGTAGTTTGAGTTTTGGAAGGTAATTCATAGTTTAGAAAATGCCTGCATTATGTATTTAAGATTTTAAATGTCAAGGAAGATTGATAAATTCGTTTTCTAATAGTTAGAACTCAGGGGCCGGTGATCGAAAGTCGTGAGTTCGATTTATTTCACTTTTAGTGGACTATTTTATAGTCCAATTGTGTTGAGAAACACCACATAATGACGGAATGGTCGGCTGGTCATTCATCGTTACATTTTTTGGGTTTTTTGACACTACTTTTGTTGTCATTTTATGTATGAAGTGACTAGGGTGTGGGCTGTTTTGTGGTATATTGTGATGTAGAGAAGGTTGGAAAATGATGCATACATGTTGTTATTATTGTGTTCTTGTTGTTGTTGGTACATGGTATTGGAGGAGGGACTAGTTACAGGGAAGATGCTGTCCAAATTTACGTAAAAGAGCTACTAGTTTAAGTTGCGGACTTAGCCTTTACTCAGCACTGATTTTGAATCCCTTATGATGTGGTAGATTGAGTTGAATTGTTTGAAGAATTGCTTGGAAGGTATTAAGGACTCAACGGAGTAAAGGTATGTTAAGGCTAAACCTTTCTTTCATTTTGGCATGATCTGGTACCTACAAGTGTTTGATAACGAGACATAGAGAGATGTTCGTATTCTTGAATTTATTCATATTATCCTAGTCTCATAAGTTAAAGAATTCTCCCTTATTGGGACTTTCTATTCAGTTAAGTACTATCTTCTTTCAGCCAAGAGAGTAGAGAGTCTATACATAACACACACACACACAAACACACGCACACACACACACACACACACACACACATATATATATATGTATAACTTATAATCTGATCAAAGGTTGCCCAATAGGTGCCTACCCACCGAGCTATAATCGGTAGGCAGGCACCTATTGGGCAACCTTTGATCAGATGATAAGTTATATACCGACCCTACTGTGGTCGAGCGCCTATGAGCGAGCCCAGAATGGCCGAGATACAGAGCCTAGTATCGCTCAGTTTCAACTTTCAGTTATTATATTATCAGCTCAGTTTCAGCTTTCAGTTATTATGTTGCCTTACATGCTGGGTACATTATTTCATACTGATGTCCCTTTTGCTGGGGACACTGCATTTCATGCCTACAGGTCCTCATAGACAGTTTGATAGACCTCCTAGTAGACAGAGCCAAACATCAGCGTGGTTGGTAATCTCAAGTTCCCTGGAGTTACCAGGTCTAGACCTTGGAGTCCATTTTATATATATAGGTTTGATGGGTAGGTCGAGGCCCTGTCCCGACCATGGTACGATTCAGTTATCTCTAGAGGCTTGTAGACGAGTCATGTATATTTTGTATATTAGTAGATGTTCACGGCGGCCACATCAGCCTGCACAGTTTTTTATATATATATATATATAACCAAAGCCCCCGCGGTTAGCCTTACCAGGCCCGGAGGAAAAGCAACAACAGCAGGCTGCCACACAACAGCCTAAAGATGTTTCAATCTCTGCAGTTGTTCAACAACAACAAGTAGCAACAGCAGCTGCAAAAAAAGCAGCAAAGAACAAAAGCTGGACCAAGCCAGCCAAAATGTGTGTGTGTGTGTGTGTATATATATATATATATGTATATATAAATATATATATAAGAGCTTTTGGGTATGTTTACCTCTCAAATGAGAGAGATGATATTTTCAGATGATTCAGAATATGGCTTCATCGGCCTAAGTTGAGGATTACCCCTCCAGAGTTCACTATTACAGAGTGGTACGCTTGGGCCAAATATGGCACCGGGTGCCGACCACGCCTCTTTAGGTTTGGGGCATGACAAAATTAGTGTCAGAACAGTTCCATCCTACGGTGTCTATAAGCCGTGTCTAGTAGAGCCTTGTTAATAGATGTGTTGTGCACCACATTTTATAAACAGGAAGCTACAAGGCATTTAGGAGTCTATTATCCTTCTTTCAAATCCAAATCATGCTATAGAGCTGAGTCATATGAGTTCGAGCCAAGACTTATGTTTGCTAATGATATAGAGATGCTTTCAATTAGAAAAAATTACAGCTAGCCAGAGGGTTAATATAGCAACACGTGAGGGCACTAATAGAGAGAGAGTTCTTGACGGCGTGGCCCTGTTTAAGGCCCTACTAGATCGTGCATACCTGATGTGCAAATTTCCAGCTTAACACCCTAAGATGGGAATATCAAATACACCCCATGTAAGCAGGCCATGGTAGTATAATAAGGTAAAAGTTTAATTTTCAACATGTAATTAAAGCAAGGTGAAGGAGGGTACGAGGTACCCTGTTAGTGAATATTATCAATATTTACAATTTAGGCAATAAAATACAAGTACTTTGAGTTCACTTTCAGCAATAATAGAGGTATTTACAATTGGCCACACCTATCTCAGTTATGCCCAATGGAAGCTAACAGATGTAGTTTAAGAGATTGATGGGATATCAGGATCCAGCTGGGGTTAGAGTAACCCAAAATGGTGGAATGAGCCAGGGGAGCTAAAGTGAAACAAGGTGTTGTTGAAGTTTTCAGAATAATGAGATAGACAAAAATATTAACAGGAGAATAAGAAGAGAGTAAATGAAGCATTACGAGTAAGGTATGATAAATGGGTGATAAATATAAATCAAAATATGACAAGATGACAGAGTCTATAGTCAAGTGAAGGAAAAGACAAGAGGTGACAGGCCTTGAGACAATAAGAGAGTATAAGCTGGTGACTCCCACGTGATTACCAACAAGCTAAGTTAGATCCCAGGGGTAATAAAAACTAGTATGGGCTAGTAAACAAGATCAAACCGAACATGATTTAGGTACTGAAGGATTTGATAATAGTCATCATGGTGAGAATTTCAGAGATCGCGTTTCGACAATGATAGAATGGACAACGCAAGAATAACCTTTAAAGGTCATTCAGGAAGACGTTTCCCTAAAGCTAGCACTATGAGTAGGGGTAAGCTTAAGGAACTAAGTGTGCCAGTTACACTAGGTGTCACCCTCGCGCATAAGAAATTAAGTTATCCTTGGTAGAGAAGGGTTACCGCAAGGCAAGTAAGAGTCTGTGAAGATGTGAAAAGACACCAAAAATGAAGAGGTAAAACATATATAGGTAAATCTTCATAGCATTAAATGCTAGTACTCCCCTAAAGGAGGGAAGACGGTGTGATCTGGTATTAAGTTAGAGTTATGTAGTTCAAGTAGCTATGGAATAGTAAAGAAAGAATCCGGTAAAAAGGCAAAAGGAATGAGATTGCATTTATTCAGATCCTATAGAAATATTACGACTCCAGAACATTATTCAAGCACGATGCCTGGGAGGGGCAGTAAGGGTTCCCGATGATGTGCCGGAGAATTTTGGCACATTTGATACAAATTGCTTAGATTTTAGCTTGTTTTAAATGCAATATCCCTTTGTACTTGTGTAATTTTAGTATTTTTGCAGTGTATGAGGCGTAAGGACCTAAGAGCATGGAAAAGAGTTCAAAAAGCCACAAAAAGAGTAGAAAAGAGCAAAAAGGCATCGCAAATGTGGATATGCTATCGCAAAACCCACATGCGAGCCGCATATTTCACAGAGAGATCGCAGATCAAAACAGATTTCTGGGCAAAGTTCAACGTCAAAATGCGGTCTCATCTGCGATCGCATAACCTGTTAGCGAGCCGCAGAAGTAACCGCAAACTAAACATGAAGTCTACTGAAGGAAGAAAATGCGATGCAAGATGCGGTCGCATTTCTACAATGTGGACCGCAAACCATGAATGCGGTGAAGGCGAAACTAGGGTTACAATCTGCGATGGCCATGTCAAAAATGCGTACCGCATGTCTGTTAGGTAACAGAAATGCAGTCGCATATGCAACCTGAAAGGGCAATTTTGTCCGATTTTAGTCCCGATTTTTGGTTCTCTATAAATAGATTTATTGGGGTTTTGTGTTCTCAATCTTGTCTGACTTTAAAGCTACAATACAAGGCATTAATATTCCTCTCTTTTGGAAGCTTTTGGGTCAAGAATCTTTCACTTTGTAAGCTTTATGGCATTTAATATTCTCTTACTTTTGTATTTTAGTATGAGTAGCTAACTTTAAATACTAAGGTTGTGGACCCTAAATGGTTATTATGTTAATAGGTGTTTAACATTGAATATATATATAATGGTTGGTTGATATTTATTTACTTCTCATTCTTCATTTATTGTTGGTGGTTGCAAACATTAACAAGTGCCATTAAATTCTTGCTTTGCTTGGGAAAGTGGGGTAGAATTTGGTAGAAGTAAATACCAAAGACTCAAGGCTTTAAACCTTGTTTAATAAAATTGCTTTGGAATAAGTGAGTTTTATTTGGCATAAATTGATTGTACTTAATTGCAACTCTTTTATATTTGAAAAAATCATAAAGAGGAAATACTACCTAACTATTGGAAAATATTGGGTAGTCATTTAGACATCATTTGCATATCAAAAGGACCTTCCATTAGAAATATATCGTATTAACACCGGTAGCATTACACTTCATTAATGGGGACACAACCTTGATTTCTTTAATCAAATTATCTACATTCTCAAGATTTCAATTAGCCATCACCTAAAACCAAACTCAATTCATACTCTTGTTACCATTAATACATACTCTTGTTCCGGTTAACTGGATAGAATTACGACTTTAGTCGAGTAACACACTAGTCAAGTAACCTTTTCACACCTATTCCCTGTGGGATTCGACCCCAACCTTGTTGGGTTATTATATTTGACATCGACCGCCTTACACTATTTATTAAAGTGTAATTTGAGCGTATCAAATTTTGGCGTCGTTGCCGGGGAATACTGTTTCGAAATTACTAATTAGTGTGTGCTTTACTGTACGTCTTATTCTATTCTTTCACACTTTGCTTGTTTTTCTTGGTGTTGATAGGAAAACATGTCCGAATATGGTGAGGACGTGGAGGAAGAAATGGAAGAAAATCCTTTTGCGGATATCGAGGAGTACATTGAGGATACAAATGCTATTGTATCTCCGGCAGTTGGCGCTGCAACTTTCAAGGTGGAACACGGTTTATTCCATACGCTCAAAGCGGAGGGGTTTTTCAGGAATTCCACTGATGATGATCCAACACAACATCTTAGAAACTTCTTGGGTGTGTGTGCAATGCATAAGCAGAACAATGTCTCTGATGATGCCCTAAGGTTGAGATGCTTCAAGTACTCTCTAGCTCTGGACTCAAGGAAATGGCTTCAAAATCTTTCTCCAAACTCCATTTGTTCCTGGCCCGAACTTGTCCGAGCCTTCTTGTCTAAATGGTTCCCGCCAAGTAAGAAGTATAAGCTACGGGATAAAATCTTCTTTTTCAAGCAATTACCGAGAGAACATCTACATGAGGCATGGGATCGTTTCAATTATATTTGGTGAGGTCTCCCAACCATGGTTTCCCCGATTCTATTTTGTTGGAAAAATTCTACATGGGCTTGGATCCGATGAACCAATCTATAGCCAAGAATGCAGCTGTCGGATCTTTCATGGACAAACCATTCGCAAGGGTGACACAAATACTTGACAAAATGGCAAAGCATAATCAAGCATGGCATTCCGAGAACACCACAGGTGGAATTACATATGGCTCTCCTTCCTTGAGCAACATGATCAAGGAAAATCAAGAGAGAGATCAAGTTATTGCAGGGCTTGCTACAAATGTTAATGTGTTGACAAAGATGTTCGCCGAAAGCCAAACGAAGAAGGTAAATGTGATTGAGAATGTGCAACCCATATCAAATGAGGATTTTGAGGAAGCAAATTATGTCAACAACTCTCAAGGAGGGTATCAAAGGCAACAGTACCAAGGTCAAGGACCACAAAATCAATGGAGGCCAAACCCGCAAGGGAAAGGCCACCAACAATGGCGAAGTGACCAAGGTGGCTCAAACCAAGGAAATTGGAACAACAATAACAACCTCTCAAACCGGAGTTCAAATCCCTATGTTCCCCCAAAGGGCAATATTCAAATCAAGGTTCCTCAAGCGAGTCTAAGTTGGAAAGTATGCTTGAACGGGTATTGCAAAACCAAGAAAAATCCGACACTTCTATGAGGAACATGACCGAGCTTGTTGGCTCTCATACCACATCCATTCAAAAATTGGAGATGCAAATGAGAGACCTCGCTAGGGAGCAAAATCCAAAGCAAAAGGGAACACTCTCTAGTAACGCAATTGCGAACCCAAAGGGTAGTGGGAGTGGCCCAACTTCTCATGTCATGACAATTATTACTAGGAGTGGGAAGGTACTACAAGGAGAGGGTGAACAAGTGGTTGAGGTAGAAGCGTTCGAGAAAGGGGTTGAGGTTGAAGAGCCAAGTGTTATCGAAATCGAGAAAATTCCGGAAGATGTGCAAGTGCAAGAAGAGAACCGGGAAGTGGTAAAGGAAAAGGCAAAAGAGACACCAAACATTCTTCCGCCTATTCCTAGCCCTCCTCATCCTTTTCCGCAAAGACTTGTAAGAAGGGTTGATGATAGCAAACTCGAGAAGTTCTATGACATTCTAAAGCAATTATCGGTAAACATCCCATTCTTGGAAGCTTTTCAAGAGATGCCAGGTTTTGCCAAATATTTGAAAGATTTGATCACCAAGAAGAAGACCACCAAATATGAGGTGGTGAACATGACTCACCGGGTTAGTTCCATTATTGCAACAACCACCGCTCAAAAGAAAGAAGACCCGGGAGCCTTTACTATTCCATGCACTATCGGGGCGCGTGATTTTGCATGGACCCTTTGTGATAATGGGGCTAGCATTAACTTAATACCGCTTGCCATTTACAAACAAGCGGGATAAGGAATGCCAAGGCCAACAAGTATGAGATTGCAAATGGCCGATCATTGCATCAAGAGACCGGTAGGAATTGTTGATGTCGTGATTGTAAAAGTGGGAGAGTTTCATTTACCCGCTAATTTTGTAATATTTGATTGTGCGGTTGACAAAGAGATCCCTATCATCTTGGGGAGACCATTCCTAGCCACGGGAAGAGCACTCATGGATTCGGAACGGAATGAAATCAAATTTTGTGTGAACGATGAAGAGGTCAAATTCCAAGAAAGCAAGGGTATGAAACTACCACATGAGTATGAAAGCATTTCGGTGATTGATATTGTTGATGAGGTGGAAGATGCGGTTGAAATGAAAATGGAAGAACAATGCCTCGGTGAAGCATTGGCGGTTATTTTGGTGAACTTTGATGGTGAGGATATGGAGGGATATATGGAATTGGTAAATGCACTAGAAGGGCGTGGTTCTTAAACTTATGCTCCGGCAAAGCTCTCTCTCAACTTGGAGAATAGAGCCACCCCTTCCGCAAAGCCATCTATTATTGAGCCACCACAACTAGAGATCAAACCACTTCCTCTGCACTTGAGGTATAAATTTCTTGGCTCAAATGATACTTTGCCGGTAATAGTTTCTTCTTTGTTAGATGATGTGCAGGTGGAACGATTGTTAAAAGTCTTGAAGGAGCATAGGCAAGCCATTGGATGGACAATTGCGGACATTCGTGGGATTCTCGTGGGAATTTGTGAGCGTAAAATCCAATTGGAAAGTGAGACCAAACTAAGTGCGGAACATCAACAATGGTTGAACTCGTCAATGCAAGAGGTGCTAAAGAAAGAAATCATCAAATGGTTGGATGCCGGGGTAGTCTACCCCATTGCCGATAGTTCATGGGTGAGCCCGGTGCAATGTGTGCCGAAAAAGGGAGGCATGACCATAATTGAAAATGAGAAAAATGAGCTCATTCCAACAAGAACGATGACCGGCTGGAGGGTGTGTATGGATTATCGGAAACTGAACAGCGCCACATGCATGGACCATTTCCCTATGCCTTTTATTGATCAAATGCTTGATCGGCTAGCGGGAAGGTCATTCTATTATTTCCTTGATGGATATTCCAGATACAACCAAATCAACATAGCATTGGAGGATCAAGAGAAAACGACATTCACTTGCCCCTATGGAACGTTTGCTTTTAGCCGGATGCCATTTGGTTTATGCAACGCTCCGGCTACTTTTCAAAGATGCATGATGTCCATTTTCTCTGACATGGTAGAGGATTTTCTAGAAGTCTTCATGGACGACTTCTCGGTGGTAGGTGAGTCTTTTGATCATTGTCTTAACAATCTTAGACAAGTGCTTAAAAGATGTGAAGAGACAAACCTTGTGCTCAATTGGGAGAAATATCACTTCATGGTGGATGAAGGCATCGTATCGGGGCATAAAATTTCAAAGCATGGCATAGAGGTTGACCGGGCAATGATAGAGATTATTTCTAAGCTTCCTCCACCTACTTCCGTTAAGGGTGTTCGAAGATTCTTAGGGCATGCCGGGTTCTATAGGCGCTTCATCAAGGACTTCTCCAAGATTGCAAATCCTATGTGCAAACTCCTTGAGAAGAATGCCAAATTTGTGTTTGATGCGAAATTCCTCAAAGCCTTTGAGGAGTTGAAGAAAAGGCTCACCACGGCACCTATTATATTCACGCTCGATTGGTCTCTTCCTTTCGAGCTCATGTGTGACGCCAGTGGTGTAGCCATTGGGGCAATTCTTGGCCAACGTCACAACAAGGTTCTTCACCCGGTCTACTATGCAAGAAAAACACTTAATGGGGCGCAAATGAATTACACGGTGACTGAGCAAGAACTTCTTGCCATTGTTTATGCCTTTGAGAAGTTCTGGTCTTATTTGTTGGGATCCAAGGTGATAGTGTACACAGATCATGCGGCTATTCGCTATCTCATGGCAAAAAAGGATGCAAACCCTCGGTTGATTCGATGGGTCTTGTTGTTGCAAGAGTTTGACTTCGAAGTCAAGGATCGCAAGGGAACTCAAAATCAAGTGGTGAATGATTTGTCAAGGGTCGAGGAAGCAGGGAGACCAAAAGGAGATCTCGAAATCAACGATGCATTCCCGGATGAACACATATTGGCACTATCTAGCACTTTTTCTCCTTGGTATGCCGATATTGCTAACTATTTAGTTAGTGACCTTATCCCGGACGGATTGGAATCCTATAAAAAGAAGAAGTTGTTGAGAGACTGCCGGCAATACTATTGGGAGGAGCCATTCTTATTCCGTGTTTGTGCTGACAATATCATCAGAAGGTGTGTTGCGGAAGAAGAGATTATGCCAATTCTAAAGGCATGCCACGACTCACCGGTTGGGGGTCATCATGGAGGAAATCAAACGGCGGCTAAGGTTCTTGAACGTGGTTACTATTGGCCTTCAATCTATCACGATGCCAATCAAATGGTCAAGGCTTGTGACCAATGTCAAAGACAAGGTTCAATCTCCAAGAGGCATGAAATACCAATGCACTTTGTGATGGAGATAGAGATCTTCGACGTGTGGAGAATTGATTTCATGGGTCCCTTTGTAAGCTCTTTGCGGGATGAAATATATTTTGGTGGCTGTGGACTATATGTCCAAATGGGTTGAAGCGATCACCTTACCAAACAACGAGGCAAGGAGTGTAACCACATTCTTGAAGAAAAACATCTTCACTCAGTTTGGCACTCCTAGAGCCATTCTTAGTGATGGTGGGTCTCATTTCTGTAACAAGGCTTTCAAGGTTCTACTTGAGAAATATAGCGTCAAGAACAAGGTAGCCACACCTTAAGAAATGGTTAAGTTTAGGTTTCGAACAGGGAGATCAAGAGCATTCTAGCAAAGACAGTTAATGCAAACAAGACCGACTGGTCAAGGAAGCTAGATGACACAGTGTGGGCGTACCGTACGGCGTACAAGACTCCTATTGGTACTTCTACTTATCGGTTAGTCTTTGGAAAAGCTTTTCATCTGCTCGTGGAATTGGAGCACAAGGCTATGTAGGCGAAATAAGGTTGAAGTTGGACTGGGCTGAAGGTGCAAATTTGAGGTTAACACAACTCAATGAAATGGAGGAATTCCGTTTCCATGCTTATGAGAGTCCAGTTGTGTACAAAGAAAGGATGAAGTTCGTCCATTACAAGAAGATCTTGAAAAGAGAGTTCAAGTTGGGTGACTTGGTATTGCTCTTTAACTCAAGGCTCAAATTGTTTCCAGCCAAGCTCAAATCCAAATGGTCCGATCCATTCAAAGTGGTCAATGTCTCTCCTTTTGGAGCTGTGGAACTAGCATCGAAAGATGGGCTCCGGATATTCAAAGTAAATGTCCAATGAATCAAACACTACTTGGGCACAAATGGCGAAAAACATTTGGTGGAGCAGCTGGGTTTCAAAGATGGTCCGTGCCCGACCATTGAGTGACTCCAAAGGAACACCAACTTCGTCGTCATACATCACAGGCAAAACGGTTACGGACGGAATCCAATGTGTCACGCCCCTCCCAGTCTGATGAGGAGGAACTCTTGCCCTCAGTCAATCTACAGGCCGAGGCAAGAAGGAAACACAGAGACGACTTTCACCTCCGATTTAGGGTTGAGGGATCCAGGGAACTGTATAGAGAAGGACTCAGCAAACGAAAAATCCTGGGCGAGAATCAATTGAGCTTGAACGGGCTACTAGAACAGTACCCCCACATCATGGAGAATATAAAAGCAAGAAAATGGGAATGCTTTACTGAGGCCCCTACTGAGTATAATGAGTCCCTTGTCCGTGAATTCTATGCATCATATGGAGCCTCCAAGATTGCTCACCACAAACACAATAGAATTTTCACTGGCACTATACTTGTTCAGGGGAAGAGTGTGCTTTGCAACAGTGATGCCATTAATGAGCTGTATTTCCCTTGCTGGAGAACAGGCACAGCTGAGTACGATGCCAAATATGCCAATAGGGAGAATGAGCATGGTTGGATTGCCTCGGTGATAGCAAAGGGTACCCCTGCTTGGATCAACCCTGGGCATAAGATATACAAGGAGGATCTCACAAGAGAGGGTCGATTCTGGCTCAGCTTTGTTACCTCTCGATTGATACCGTCCCGGAATGAGACTGACATAGGCATTGAGAAGGCTCTCGTCATTGCATGTATCATGGCGGGCATCAAGATTGATGTGGGAACTCCGATCTTCCAAGAGATTGGGATGCGGGCAAAGCAACATGCTACTTCGCTTCCATTTCCTTGTTTGATCACAACCCTCTGTAAAGCTGTGAAGGTCCCTCTCATGCAACACTCTGACAAGACCGGGAAGGAGACGAGGGACATTGATATCACGCGTATTAGTGATGTTGTTGCCCCACCAAAGGTTCAAATTCAGGATCCAATTGACGTAGAGCCTTCCAACTCCCAGACTCCTGTGACTTCTCAGGTTCCAGCGGCATCCATTTCTACTTCAGAGCCTGCCTCTCAGTCCACCACTATTCAGCTTTCTTCTGCACTGCCAGCCATCTCGAGGCTTGGTCTCATTGCCCAGCATGCAATGCCAAGGTAGACAAGCTCTTGAAGACCTTGCCCAACCACATCAAACAAGCCCTGACTCCTATACAAGCTTCAGTGACACCTCTCCAACAACTACAAACAATGTATGGGGATCGCTTGCAGCAGCTTGAGTTAAGAGTTGAGAAGATCGAGCGTGGTGAGGTTAGTGGTTTGCCTAAGCTATGGGAGGGGGTTGCTTCTATGAAGGCCGAGCTCCACAAGATGCAAAATGTGGAGTTCGATCTATCATCCCTCCTGACCAAGGATGGTGAGCAGGGAGCAGACACAGCAGCACCAGACTTTGGTCTCGATTTCACGACTCTGATGGCAGACATTGCACCTTAGACTGTTGGGGTTTCCCAACCTCCAGCTCCTCCTGTACGTATTGATATTCATGACGAAGAGACTTCCGAACATTCTTCAGAGTCCGAGCGCGAGGAGGCAAATGTGGGGGATTTATCGTCCTCGGAGGATGATGGCCCTCAGGAGAAGGGCAAGCAGATTGCTGCTCCTACAGTAGAGGATGAGGAGCAAGCAAACATTCAGAGGGCGATAGCACACTCGCTAGCAGATTTGGTCGCCCCTGCCGACCCATCGGCTAGTTAGCCATCAACGGGCGAGGCTAGCAGCTCACAGGCCCCAGCTCCAGTTCCGGACCAGCAAGAGATCCGTCCTCCATCAGTGGAGGTCACTCCTCAGGCCGAGCTCTTATCGGTCCCAGCTTCAGCATCAGAGGGTGACCTCACCATCACTCAGCCGGCTATCGACTCCCATAGCGCTTAGTGCGCCCCAGGGAGCCCTATGCATGCCTTTACGTTATAAACAAACTTATGTACTCATGTGTATTTTATTCGTGATTTTGTATATATTAGTGCTTTTTGATTTCCGTACATAAGTTATGTTATCCTTGTGCATATATAGTAGATAGTTGTCCATCTTTAGTAATTAGCAATGAATTCCCCTTTTTTTTTCTTTGCCAGGATCTTTTCCAAGGCTGTAATAGTAGAACCAGGACAGTAGAATGAAACATGTTGACCGGGTTGGTGTAATTGTCTAGTCTCAAGCATGTGTGTCTTTACATAGCCTATACCCTTCCAAAAAAAAAAACAAAAAAGAAAGAGATCAACTGTGTGAACTTGAGGCTCGCTCTGTGACTCTACATCTACCTAGAGTTATGCATGTATTTATGATGAAAGCTTTGATTTGCCAAATGTTGACTCGAGGGCTTTAAACTATCTGAACCAAACAGTTCGTGTGCCATGTGTGTGAGTTCTTCGTGTAGATAATTCTTGTGTTTGCTTCTGCTATCTAGAACTTGCCCTGTTGATTTTCGATGCTTATAATAATTACACTTGGTTGGAGGGATGATCTTAGGCATTCTTTATTTTATTTGCGAAACCTCTTTAGCCCTTCAAGCCTACCATTGCATAAATAATATCACTAGTGCCCTATTCGAGCCTTTAACCTCTTCTTTGGCCACCTCATTACAAACCTTTCTCTTTTGTAAAATAATTCCCTCTTTTGAACCCGTTCCGCTTTGAACATTGAGAATGAGGCTAAAAACCTAAGTTGGGGGTGTAGTGTCAAAGTGGAAATGGGTAAGGTTGTACATTGAGTGTAGGAGCATACACCTCAAAGTGTTCATATGAAATTATTCAATCTCTAAAACAAAAATGTGTGTGTGTATATATATATATATAAAAAATTATGGAGCCTTGAAGAAAATTAGAGAGGTATTTAAGGTGGTTTTATATTGGGAACTAGATGCCAATGTGGCTATGGGGTTTGCAAAGAAACAAAGTGCAAAAATAAAAGAAAATGTGATTAGTGTTCAAGGAGGGTGTTGTCACTTGTATCTAAATGCTTACACGACCCTTCCCTAAACCTACATTACAAGCCTAAAAAGTCCTTATGGAATCTCCAACCGAGCATTCTTAGAATTAAGTGAAGAACTAAAATAATGGCAAGCCTATGGTATGGTATGTTGTAACACTTGAAATTCTTTTCTGAGAGTGAGTGTATTTGTGAATTCGTCCCTTTTTGTTGTCATTGTAAATATTTGGGACTTTCTTTGTAGTGAGGGCACATGAAATGTGAGGTTGAACAGAAGTTGAGTTTTTGAGTCAAACGCAAGTGCACTCAGCTGAGGGTAGCATTTTATCATGTTGTCTGAGGCTTAAAGTTCACAAGCTGATTAGTCTTCCTTGTATATATCGATGGTTCAGGATGGGTAAAACACTCGAAGATGCATGCTTCAAATACTAACAACAAACACCGTCCATGGTCACTATTGTTTCATGTCTTGTAGATGGAGTCCAAAATAGGATAGTGTCATCTTGGTTGCTTGAGGACAAGCAAGAGTTTAAGTTGGGGGTACTGATGTGCCGGAGAATTTCGGTACATCTGATACTAATTGCTTAGATTTTAGCTTGTTTTAAATGCAATTTCCCTTTGTACTTATGTAATTTAAGTATTTTTTCAGTGTATGAGGCGTAAGGACCTAAGAGCATGGAAAAGAGTTCAAAAAGCCACAAAAAGACAAGAAAAGAGCAAAAAGGCATCGCAAATGTGGATATGCTATCGCAAAACCCACATGCGAGCCCCATATTTCATAGAGAGATCGCAGATCAAAATAGATTTCTGGGCAAAGTTCAACGTCAAAAATGCGGTCTCATCTGCGATCGCATAACCTTTTTGCGAGCCGCATAAGTAACCGCGAATTAAACATGAAGTCTACTGAAGGAAGAAAATGTGATGCAAGATACGGTCGCATTTCTACAATACGACCGCTAACCATGAATACGGTGATGGCGAAACTAGGGTTACAATCATTGATGGCCATGTCCAAAATGCGGACCGCATGTCTGTTATGTGAAAGAAATGGGGTCGCATATGCAACCTGAAAGGGCAGTTTTATCCGATTTCAGTCCCGATTTTTGGCCCTCTATAAATAGATTATTAGGGTTTTGTAGGCTCAATCTTGTCTGACTTTAAATCTACAATACAAGGCATTAATATTCCTCTCTTTTGGAAGCTTTTGGGTCAAGAATCTTTCATTTTGTAAGCTTTATGGCGTTTAATATTCTCTTGCTTTTGTATTTTAGTATAAGTAGCTAACTTTAAATACTAAGGTTGTGGACCCTAAATGGGTGTTATGTTAACGGGTGTTTAACATTCAATATATATATAATGGTTGGTTGATATTTATTTACTTCTCATTCTTCATTTATTGTTGGTGGTTGCAAACATTAACAAGTGCCATTAAATTCTTGCTTTGCTTGGGAAAGTGGGGTGGAATTTGGTAGAAGTAAATACCAAAGACTCAAGGATTTAACGTTATTTAATAAAATCGCTTAGGAATAAGTGGGTTTTATTTGGCATAAATTGATTGTTCTTAATTAAAACTCTTTTATATTTGGAAAAATCATAAACAGGAAATACTACCTAACTATTGGAAAATATTGGGTAGTCATTTAGACATCATTTTCTTATCAAAAGGACTTTCCATTAGAAATATATCATATTAACACCGGTAGCATTACACTTCATTAATGGGGATACAACCTTGATTTCTTTAATCAAATTATCTACATTCTCAATATTTCAATTAGCCATCACCTAAAACCAAACTTAATTCATACTCTTGTTACCATTAATACATACTCTTGTTACGGTTAACTGGATTACAACTTTAGTCGAGTAACACACTAGTCAAGTAACCTTTTTCACACCTATTCCCTGTGGGATTCGATCCCAGCCTTGTTGGGTTATTATATTTGACATCGACCGCCTTACACTATTTATTATAATTTGAGCGTATCACCCGACCAGGATGTTATTGATAAATTAGTGTGAATGGACACTTGATACATTAGGAGCCAGTGTGAAAGGCAAGTTAAGAGAAAAGACATGACCCAAGAGAGGTTACACAGAATATAGATATGAGCATGGACTGAAGAGTAGTTAGCAGTTGATCTAGGAAGAGCCTAGTTATGGCTAGTCAAGTGGTCTAAGATAAATCAGTAGATCATGCAAGATAAACATAGTGAAACCCAGCACAGAAAATTCAGCCTCATAGATATGACATCGTAATCCTTGAGAAATATTCAGATAGGAGTTTTGATAGTTAAAGATATCGTATAAGTATTTTGAAAATAAAAGCGAGTTCCACTAGGGAGGTAGTAAAAATTTTAGTTCAGAAGTAACCCTACGAGCACAAGGGCGCAGAGGTAGGTAACTAAGGATAATTATAGGTGAGTACGTACATCAAAAATTTTGCCGGGTATACGATGTAAAAAGCTCCTAGCTTTACATGAGTCATAATAATAGTCTAGAAGCACCGTGATTCAGTATCCACAAATGATAGTGGTGTCGTTAATGACATATCTTCTAGCCTATGATTTCCAAGTACCGAGAAGTCTAGCTAAGAGAGCAAAAAAGAGTTATAGACGATGTGATGTCTCGCTTGAAGTTTGAGAATAGCATAAGGAAATCTATGGTGCTAGCAAGTTAAAAGAAGGTTGCGAGTAGTATAAATAGATATGTTTAGGTCGCAAGCTAAAGTATGGTAGAGCAACAAAGTTCTAGGTGGACGGAGTAAGGATAAGAAGAGGTGATTGAGAAGGTGACGAGAATAGGTAAGGCCTCAGGATTAAGCCCATCAAAACAATAGAACTGATGGTTTTCATAAGCTATAGAAAGCTCCGTATAGCCTAAATGAACTCGGAGGAGTTTAAGACTATGAGCATTTAGAAGAGATGGAATGCTACACTGGTAGGAGAATAAGGGTGTAATTGTGATAAATATTAACAGGATGACATTTAGGCCCTCGATTAAGAATGATTCAAAGAGAAGTCATTTCATGAATTGCATGGGATTATAATACCCCCATAAGATGAATCATGTTGGGATGCTATGAAATATGGTTACTGAAGATTAGTATCATCCCAAGGTGGATCAGGAAAATAACATCAGATGTTCCCCGATGAGACGTGAGCCCTAACGACAATGTATTATGAAGAAGTTTCAAGTTATCAGTGGTAGATTGTAGATCAACATTAAGGTGAATCAACAATAGGCGGATAAAAGTTCCAAAGTATGATAATAGATTAGGCCGTCATTCTTAAGATGAACAGTAATGAGGAAGAACTAAAGGACTTAGATTTATACATATAGGATAAGTAGCGAGAGAGTAACCTGGAGTTGGGTAGCAAACCTCGGTAATAATAAACCAAATTAAGTGTTACAGTATAGTATAACCTACCTAGATGTAGTAAAGCCATAAAGATAGATATACAAGGCTACGAAACAAGATATAATATAAGTCGTAAGTTTGACAAAGTACCGAGCGAAGAACTACAGTACACATATACATACCCAGAAGAGCAACTTGTCATAGTTCTGTATATGTTCCCAAAGTGAGGCCAAGAGATTAGCTAAAAGCCGGAGGAAAAAGGACAGAAGAGTCGCATAGACGCACATGCGAGGACAAAGTCATATAGGCTACATGACAGAAGGTCGCAACAGTTACGAGATTGGAAGAGGCCTAAAGGGGGGAATGCCCTGGCCTTCGGATTTATTCAGAGAATAGTTGCCTACATGGCAAGGAATATACTAAGTATTCATAATAGCTATAGGTTATGAGACTGATAATCGCATCAGTCAATATTTGAGGACGAATGTTCCAAAGGGGGGAATTATGTTACACCCCATATTTTCGTACGTAAGAGAACGTCGTAAGTCAATTGATGTAAGCTCATAAATGAAATCATCTTTGAAAAGTTTACAAATTTAGTTAATCATGTTAACATGGAGGTTACAAAAATTTAAAGAGGATTAATACCAAGTACCAAGAGGGTTTGAAGGCTTAGAAGCTAAACAAATTGAAGAAAATAAGTTTCGTCGAAAGTTGACAAGTTGGGAATGTTATAACCTGTACTTTTGGGTGATACTAGGGTGCTTAACATTATAAGAAGATTATGTTATGAGTTATTTTAGTCGTGTGATAGTCGTGTGTTATGTTTTGAAGACAAGCAAGTTGTGGAACAAAAGTTGAAAAAGGTCACCATAAGTTGCATTCATAAATGTGTTGAAACTTAGGTCAAATACATCTGAGTTGTTCTCCCAATATACTTGGAACTAGGGGATGTTCTACCTGTCAAATTAATGACTACAAGTCTAATTTCTAAAGCATTAAACCGTTTGTTGATACGATATTAGAGTGGAGATATTTGCAATTTGGCGAGACTGGGCAGATTGCATAGGTGACAAGTAGGTGTGTCACTGAAGCTTTTTGAGAAATACATTTCGTGTGTTATATAAGGTCTTTTTGGGACATATTACATACCAAATGGAAGGTGTTTGAATTTATTTTCTAACGTCTTAATCGTTCATTTATACGACATCCGGATAAAAAGATATAATCGTCGGAAGAAGGGCCAATGCTAAGGTGCCAAGCTAGTGCCTCGTTGACTTTTCAAAAGTTGATATATATAGGCTTTAAATCATATTTCTCTTCATTTTTTAACATAACACGACCATAGAACCCCCATAAAGTTACCCTTAAGCTCCCTACAAGGGTTTCAAGGAAGACAAACATCCGGGGTACGAAATCAAGAAGCGATAATATTAGAAAATCCCTACGATGTAAGTGTCGCTATATCGCCTCTCTTTTTCTATGTAGTTCTTAGATATCAAGGAAGGTTGATAAATTCGTTTCCTAATAGTTAGAACGCAGGGACGGTGATCGGAAGCCGTGAGTTCGAGTTATTTTACTTTTAGTGGACTGTTTTGTAGTCCACTCGTGTTGGCCTCTTGTGCTGATATTTTATGGAGTTTTGGAGGATAAAGGGTGTGGAGAAACACCACAGAATGACAGAATGGTGGGCTGGTCATTCATCGTTATATTTTTTAGGTTGTTTGACACTACTTTTGTTGTCGTTTTATGTATGAAGTGATTAAGGTGTGTGGGCTGTTTTGTGGTATATAGTGATGGAGAGAAGGTTGGAAAATGATACATAAATGTTGTTATTATTGTGTTCTTGTTGTTGTTGGTATATGGTATTGGAGGAGGGCCTAGTTACAGGGAAGATGCTACTAGTTTAAGTTGCGGACTTAGCCTTTTCTCAGCACTAATTTTGAATCTGCTTATGATGTGGTAGATTGATTTGAGCTGTTTGAAGAATTGCTTGGAAGGTATTAAGGACTCAACGGAGTAAAGGTATGTCAAGGCTAATCCGTTCTTTCATTTTGGCATGATCTCGTACCTACATGTGTTTGATAACGAGACATAAAGAGATGCTCGTATTCTTGAATTTATTCATATTATCCTAGTCTCATATCTTAAAGTATTCTCCCTTATTGGGACTTTCTATTCAATTAAGTGTTGTATTCTTTCAGCCAAGAGAGCAGAGAGTCTATATATATATATGTGTGTGTGTATGTGTGTGTTTGTGTGTAAACAGTATTACAGTATTTTAACCACCACCGAGCTATAATCGGTGGGTAGGCCCCAATTGGGAAACCTTAGATATGATGATAAGTTATATACCGAGCCTACTGTTGCTAAGCACCTATGAGCGAGCCTAGAATGGCCGAGATACAGAGCCTAGTATGATCGAGTGCTTATGAGCGAGTCTACTACGGCAAAGCAGCTACACATGCCGAGCCTAATAGGGCCGGATAGATATTTTACTTACTATATTGAGAGACATGAGTGAGTATCAGCAGGTAAGCATATCATCAGATTATCTTCGACTCATACTTACTTTCAATTATTATATTATCAGCTCAGTTTCCGCTTTCAGTTATTATGTTGCCTTACATACTGGGTACATTATTTCGTATTGACGTCCCTTTTGCTGGGGGACGCTGCATTCAGGCCTACAAGTCCTGATAGACAGCTGGATAGACCTTCCCAGTACACAGAGCAAAACATCAGCTTGGTTGGTAAGCTCCACTTCCTCGGAGTTACCACGTCTAGACCTTGAACTACAACTATGTTTGCTAACCATTCTAGATATTTAACTTCCCGAATGGACCCTATTTTTAAAATCTTAGTTACCTCATCCTTGATGAACGCTTGTTTGACTTTGGATTGAGGCCTCCTTTTTTGCTTCACCGGCCGGAATTTCGGATCGATGCTTAGTTTGTGGGTCGTTATCTCCGGTGGTATACCTGTTATGTTGAGATGGAACCAAGCGAAAGAATCTTCGTTAGCTATAAGAAATTGTTTAAGCTTTGTCCTGAGCTCGGAACTTAGGCCCGAGCCCAGGTATACCTTTCGATCCGGCGAATCTTCTCGGAGTAAAACTTGCTCGAGCTCCTCGATTGTTGATTTGGTTGCATCGGACTCATCGGGACCGACGAACGATCTGGGTACTCCATAATTATCATCTTCGAGATGCTCCTGTTCACCTTCGTTCGTCGAAGGTGCTGCCTCTGATTGCTATTTTACCCTTTGCTGAGGAGCTGCTGGTACCGGTATTGCTTCCTCTACTGCAAACATCTCTTTCGCACCCAGTTGTTCCCCGCAAACTGTTACAATCCCATCAGTCGATGGGAACTTCAACACTTGGTGTAGTGTTGAAGATACTGCTCTCATATCGTGAATCCATGGTCTCCCGAGCAGGGCGTTATACCTCATGTCTCCGTCAATCACACAAAATTTTATTTCTTGTATGGCATCGGCTATGTTTATCAGTACTGTTATTTCCCCTTTGGTCATTTTGCACGCCATGTTGAATCCATTGAGAACCCGAACTACAGGGACAATTCGGTCTGTCAACCCCAGCTATTTGATAACCCATGATCGAATTATGTTGGCCGAACTACTAGGATCGACCAGTACGCGCTTTACCTTCTTCTTGTGTACAAGCACAGATATTACTAACGCATCGTTGTGAGGTTGCATGATTCCTTCTGCATCTTCTTCGCTGAAATGCAAGAATCCCTCCATCGCATAATCCCGAGTGCGCTTTTCCCTGGTGATGGATATCTTAGCGCGCTTTAATACCGGACCTTGAGGCGCATCTACTCCGCCGATGATCATATTAATTGTGTGTTGTGGCTCCTCCTAGTTTACTTGCTTATTCCTGTTCCCATAATGGTTTTTGGCTCGTTCGCTCAAAAACTCTTGAAGGTGCCCATTTTCGAGCAACTGTGCCACCTCCTCTCTCAGCTGTCGACAGTTTTCTGTCCTATGCCTATGTGTACCATGATATTTGCATATCAAACCGGGGTCTCTTCTGCCAGGGTCCGATTGCAGCTGTCGAGGCCACTTAGTGTCCTTAATACGACCGATGGACGACACGAGAGTAGCCGAATCGATGTTGAAGTTGTATTCCGATAGTCGCGGTGTTTCTCGATGACTAGTGGTTCTCTCAAAGTTGTTTTTCATCATAGGTCCTCGGTTGTTCTGATTATGATCGTTCTCCTTTCTCGTCTTGGGGAGCCCTGCCTTGCTGGAATGACTTTCCTGTCCCCAGGATATGGTCGATGCCTGTCTCTGCTCGATCTCGATTCTCGATAAATATCCCTTCGAACCCTATCATGAGTTCTAATGGGGTAAGTAGATCCCGAAGGGGCTCTAAGTTGGTCGTCCTCGACTCTGATCTTTGACTAGCATCGGTTGTGTATATCCGCCCATGTGGCGGTCGGATATTCAATCAAGCTCTGTTTAAGCTGCTGCGAAGCCGTTGAACTTCGAGCGTTGAGGCCTTGGGTGAAGGCTTGTACGGCCCAGTCGTCAGTGACCGGTGGTAGGTCCATCCTTTCCATGTGAAAACGAGATACAAATTCCCTGAGCATCTCGTTATCCTTTTGTCTAACTTTGAACAGGTCCGATTTTCGCATCTCCACTTTGATGGCACCTGCATGTGCTTTTACGAAGGTATCCGCAAGCATGGCAAAAGAATCGATGGAATTCGGGGGCAAATTGTCATACCAAGTCATTGCCCCCTTTGACAAGGTTTCTCCGAATTTCTTCAAGAGAACTGACTCAATCTCATCGTTTCCCTTTATGGCGCACGTGTATGCTGTCACATGTTCATCTGGATCAGATGTCCCGTTATATTTTGGAATTTCCGGCATGCGAAATTTCTTCGGTATGGGTTTTGGAGTGGCGCTTGACGGGAAAGGTTTCTGCACAAATTTCTTGGAATCTAAGCCTTTCAATATCAGGGGTACCCCGGGGATTTGATCTACCCTCGAATTATATGTCTCCACCTTTTTGTCGTTGGCCTCGATCTTCTTTTCGCTAGACTCGACTCGCCTGGTTAGTTCCTCGAGCATCTTCATGATCCCGGAATTTGCTCCCAATCCACCTTCGCTCGGTTCTTCTGCGATCGGTTCATTTTCAGGGATAGTTCCCCGAGAAGGGCCGGCCTCAACCTTATTAGAAATTTTGGCTCCGATTTTGCAGTTGGGAGATGGCCGTTTGTTGGGCTTACAACATGTTGAAAATCATTATGAGGCTAATCCAGTCCCCTTCGTCGTTTTGGGGTCCTCGAGTTGTTTACCGGTGTTCTCTACGAACACTATTTGATGGGTCAGTGGTTCGATCCACTCGACCGCCATTTGTGAGTTAGCGTCGACTGGAACCTCATCTCCGGGCGCTACATTGTTGTTTTCACCCTGGTGGTTAAACTCGTCATCGACGTACAGAGGCACAGATTATGAGTGTGACATGGTTGTATTGTAACCCGAAATCAAAAATTTTCCAAGAACAAGCGTAAAATAATTTGTGTGATAGAAGTTGTATCAAACGCTCACTATTATCCTTACCCCCACGGTGGGCGCCAAACTGTTTACCCTTAGCTTCGGATAACAATTAAATTTGTACGTGGTTTTAAGGACATGTGATTTAGTTTGACACAAATAAAGGATGAATGAAAATAAAGATTGAATTCAGTAAGTAAATTGAGATAGAATGCAAACCACCAATATAGGATAGCTTCACCGTGGTAGAATTATCTAAGATAGACAAAATATGAAGCAAATAGATAAAGAAAACAACTAGGGCATACTATATTTTTGTATATTGATCGTTGATTGTGTGTTCTCTTTTACAAAAATGCTGCCCCTTTATATAGGTAGGGGAATGAGTCTTATACAAGGTAAAAAACCTATCTACAAGGTAAATATCCCTAGAATTAATGACTTCAACGTCTTTGCTGATTTCCGCTGTGATTCCCGCAGAGATATTCACGTATCATGGGATTTCTGGTCCTTCTGTTACGCAAATCTGAGAATTTTACCCTAGGGATTTTTACCCTAATCGACCTCAACGATCTCGTCTCGGGCACCTTGGCTTCGAGCTCCGTTCCGATGACGTCCGTTCTCGACCTTCAACTCTCGATGTCTCGATCTCGGCTTATCGAGCAGTAACTCCAATCGACGCTGGTCGTACGAATTCGAAACCGATATTCCAATGGAAGCGATTGAATTTGACACCATAAAAATTACAACTGAGTTCCTGATTTTCTAAACTTGAAGAGTTCTGCTGGTATTTCAATTCAAGGTTGAATTTTGAGAGTAAACTGAAAAACATTGTTTAGTGTACTGCAGTTCTGGTTTGGAAACCTGCTGTTGATGGATTTAATTTGAAAAGTTTCAGTTGTGGACAGCTTTGGCAAAGGTGCTTTTGTTAGACAGTTGGTGGTGTTAAACTGATTCTATGAGATCTTTGTAGAATTGTAGAACTTAGAGAGGGATGTTGTGGACTACTAGTAACTCAATCGACTTGAGCTCAGTTCAGCAGTAATTTTGCATCAGTTTGAGCTCAGTTCAGCCAGAATCTGCAAGGTTTGAGTGCAATTTCTGCACTGTTTGAGCTACAAACTTCTGCACTTTGTCTGCCTTGCTGAGCTGCTGTTTGGCCTGCATTTTTGCACCAGCATTTTCACCAGTTTTCTGGCAGTTTTGCACACCAGTTTCTGCGCAGAAATTGCAGCTGAACAAAAGGCAAAAGCTGCAGTTTTGAACCAACTTTTTGAACCTAAGTTTGAGCAGTGTTTAACAGCAGGAATTGCATCAGTTTGGAGCAGTGTTTGACAACAAGGACGTGCACAGTTTTGAGTGCCATTTGTACACTGTTCAGCAGCAAATTCTACTCTGTTTCTCGTCTGTTTTAGCTGCTGAAACTGCATTTTTTGGACTAGCATTGGAGCTAAGAACCTGCAGTAAATCTGCCCTGTTTCTGCACAGTTCTGCTGATCTTGACTGTTGAGAGTTAACTGAGCTATAAGTTACACTTCTGAGAGTTGTTTTCTAGTGCATTCTTTGTGAGTTCAAGCTAAGCTTCTGAGTCTAAATACCTGAGGGAAGTATGTTCTGAAGTGTGGATAATTTCTCTAGAATTTGGGGCTGAAGTTTGGTGACTGATTCTACAGATCCTACACAACTGGTTGCCAACAACCTGCAACTCTGTCAGCTATTGTGATTTTATCCAGCATTACAGTTTTGGCCATTCTTTGCAAATCTAGCCAGTTTTACCAATATGACCATTTTTTGCGAATAGAATGTCAAGGCTCGAACTCCGAAATCAATAAACTCGCACAATAAGAGTAAAAGAAGTGAAGTTTGCTAATAGTTTTGTAGATTCTCGAAGATAAGTACAGACGTCTCTGTACCAATCCGCAAGACTCTACTAAACTTTGTTATGACTCATAGCACTTATGATCTAAAGCTCTGATACCAACTTGTCACGATCCAAAATCCCCCCTCAGGAATCGTGATGGAAACTATCCGTAGGAGTTATTTAACAGATTTATAAGAATCAACTATTTAACATGAACCAATAATTTCTATACAAAGACAACAACCATCAATAGATGTACAATATCTCAAAACTAGTAGTACAAGTCATAAGCTCTACTGAGTTCACTAGAAAATCTCTAGGTACAACTGTTCTGAATAGGAATAAAATGTACGAAGTATAATTTTAAAAGGTGACTCCGAGGTATATGAATGTGACGGTAGGTATAACTTGAAGTCTCTGCCACAACTCACAATCAACTAACTAATGACCAGTATGCTCCAAAGTACCTTGATCTGCACAAAAATGTGCAAAAAGTGTAGCATGACTACACCACAACGGTACCCAGTAAGTATTAAGAATAACTTCGATGGAGTAGTGATGAGGAACAGTTAAGACACCTACTAGACATAATAACATTTACAAGAGAATATGAAACTAACAAGTAACAGCATCAATATAAAGCTAAGCATGGTAAGAAAAACAAAATAATACTTGCAACCAGGAATAACTGGTAATAACGCCGTAAAGTAAGCAGAATACAGTTAAAGTCCATTGAAACCAAGTAAGGGAAAACATGTAACAACCCAGTAGAATAACCGCTCTCACACAAGGTTTATATAAGAATTTCCCCGAGGAACCATAACTCATAATCACAATCACGGGTCCGAAATCACGAGCCCTACTCACTTGACATCTTATGCCCACATTACAAATCACATCCGCACGGATAACTCATGTGCTGCATGGACAACTCACGTGCCAATACCATTAATACCTCATATCTGCATGGATAACTCACGTGCTAAGAGGTGACAATATCTCATATCCGCATGGACAACTCACGTGCTATCAGTAACAATACCTTCATAGCGCACGAGCATTTCACATGCCAATAGTAGCAATATCTCATATCCGCGCGGACAACTGACGTGCCAATAGTACAACTCACGAACAGAAGGCAGGTATACAGGAATGCATGTAAATGATCAATAAACATCATGGTTCATCTTGATAAACTTATACGAGTGACTAATTACAGTGAATGCTTGTGCAAGTGTTCTATCACAGCTCGACTCAACAAGTAAGATCAGAGACAATGAATTGCACATAGGAAACAACACAACAAAACTGTAATATGCATGACTCACACAAGGTAGGCACACCACTACACAAATATCATCAATAACAATGCCCCAGGCCATCACAGATCATCATAAATCATCACCGACATAGCCCCCTTGTCTCGGCTCATAATAATATTCCTACCTTGTCTCGCCACATGCGCAAGCCCACATATATAGTCCACCTTATAATGCCGCATGTGCAAATATCAATAATAACAATAGCACGGACAACTCATGTGCGAACACCCCGACAATCCTCTCAACAATACCACGTGTGCCAAAAATATAACACGATATAACAACTCGTGCCACATGTGCATATATGCCACCATATTTTCTTATAAAAGATTTCAATACCACAACCACACTTGGCTCTCGGCTCAACAACGCAAAGTACAACAACAACAACAACAATAACCTGGGAGTACGGCAAGTAAGAATTACAAAAGCACAATGAAACGGAAGAACTACCTCACAATGAAAGACATAACAAGTAATAATGGCTTCGAACATGAATAACTCAACAATATGAGAGATAATGTGTATCAACGATATCAAATAAGATTAACTCAACACAATATGAGAGATAATGTGTATCAACGATATCAAATAAGAGTAACTCAACAATATGAGAGATAATGTGTAACAACGATATCTAATAAGAATACGCAACAATAGGATAGATAACATGTAATAAAGATTTCAAATAAAAATAACTCAACAATAAGAGAGACAACATGCAACAACGATTTCTAGTAAGGATAAATCACAATGGAAAAGATAACATTTAATAAAAGAGCCAACAACTCCAATTAAAGTATATAAGAGTATATTTGGAAACAAAGGGTAGAACATGAACCAATCAACTTGAAATAAGGCATGTAAGGGTAAATTTAGCAATGGAGGATATAACATGATAAGACAACTTCATTTTAATGTGCATAAGAAACCTAAGAGTCTAAAACGGTCAAATTTCCACATATAAGCCATGCACACACTCAACACCTCGTGTACACGTCTTTCACTTAGTTCAAATAGTGCAAACAACGCAATTCCTACGAGGTAGTTCCCCCACACAACGTTAGGCAAGATACTTACCTCAAAAGCCCTCAATCAATACTCTAAAATAGCTTTTCCTTTACAATTCACCTCCGCTCGTTTCAAATCTAACCAAAATCGACTTAATAACATCAAATAATGCAAGAGAAATCAATTCCAATAAATAAAGTTGTGTTCTTTACATCATTTCTCAAAAGTCAACAAAAGTCAACCGATGCCCCGCCCCGTCAAAATCCTAGTCCAAGGGTGGATTCGGACTACCCATAACCCCACGAGAATATGTATGTGTTTTGTTTGAAAATCTGAGTCCAATTTGACTCTCAAATCCCAAATTTCTATTTTTCAAAACATTGACAAAGTACCTCAAAATTCCCCTTTGATTCTCATAATTTTGATGATAAATCTCATATATAATCATGTAAAATAGTTGAAAATAGATCAAATCACTTACCTAATGATTGTAGATGAAAATTCCCTCTCCAAATCGCCTCCTACCGAGTCTAGGGTTTAAAATATGAACGAATGAGCTAAAATCCTGAAATTTCAGCTCTTAATCAAACTGCAGATGTCGCATTTGCGACGAAACGTTCACCTGCAATTGCAACCACATGTTAGCAATTGCAACCAAGGTTAGCAATTGCGACCTAAAGTTCGCAAATGGTAGTTCGCAATTGCAAAAAAAAGTTCGCAATTGCGAATTACCAGCACCAACAATCCCAAACTTCACGAAATGATCTGAAACCACCCCGAATTCATCCCGAACCTTCCGAACACAAATCATATATCCATTTCAATCATAAAATATGCTACGGACCTGCTATGCACTCAAAGCATTGAAAATATGCCGTCTTAACCCGATACTGACCATGGTCAAACTCCAAATTTCTTAACTTAACTAGTCTCTCAACCAATGATCCAAAGCACAAGCAAGCGGGACACCGTCAAATCGTATCGGTAAGTCCCAAAATATAACACAAACCTACTTGAGGCCTCAAATCCCAAAACATAACATCAAAACTACGAATCGCGCTTCAATTCAAGCTGAATGAACTATGAACTTTCAACTTCTAGAATTCGCGCTAAATCATATAAAATCAACCCGGAATGACGTTAGATTTTTCATGCAAGTCCCAAATGACACAACGGAGCTATTCCAACTCCCGGAATTGCAATCCGAACCCGATATCAATAAAGTTAACTCCCGGTCAAACCTCTCAACCTCTAAACCTTCAACTTTTTAATTTTTACCAAAATGCATCAAATTAACCTGCAGACCTCCAAATCCAAATCCGGCATACGCCTAAGTTCAAAAATACCATAAAAAGCTAATGGAATCATCAAACTACCATTCCGGAGTCGTCTACCCTAAAGTCAAACTCCGGTCAACTCTTGCCACTTAAGCTTCTAAAACAAGAATTATTCTTCCAATTCAACCCCGAATCATCCAAATATTGAATCCGGCCACACACGCAAGTCATAATACATTATGAGCAGAGATGATCATCTATAATAAATAATAATACATCATGAGTAGGGCTAATTAACAGAGGATAAGACAGCGGGCATGATTTAAACAAAACAATCAAAGGAAAGAAGGGTAAAAAATCACTGACCTTTCCTTTGAGTAGCAAACCAAACGAAGGCTTTTGTTAGCCATTTAGGAATCAGAAAGCTCAAACTTCGACCAGTAATGGAGCTAAGAAATGGAAAACAAATCAAACTAATTTGAAACCCTAGCCCGATTCTTCTTCGAAATGAAGCAAAAATTGATATTTTTTGTGAGTGATTCTATTGTGTTTCTCGTGTTTGCTCTTGTTAGGTGAGGGAATTGAAAGCCCCATTTTATAGTGGCATTCAATTCCTTAGGTTCAACAGAAATCAAAGTTGGTAGTGGAAGGCGATGGAGGGGTAGTGATGTGAGCATAATCAGGTGAAATTAGAGAAGAACAGGGGAAAAATCAGTAGGCATTTTACCTGAGTGTAGAGCAATTGACCATTGAAGGAAAACCCATATGACAAACCCTAGAAGCCTAGAGATCACTGCGTTTGACCTCTGGGTACAGAATCCTCATGATGAAGCTCTGAAAGGGCTTCATGCATGCTCTAATTTGATGGAGCATAAGCTAGATTATAGCGATTTGAAGCTTCATCTTTAGGTTAGGGTTTTCGGATTTGGGCGTTTGAATCTCAATTTTGAAAAAGGAAGGAGACTGCAGGATTCACGATGCAGCAAGGATAAAAGGGATGATTCTAAGTTATTTTGAGTGACCTTGCACAAATTTGTGCAAGGTCTTTTGAGATTAATGCTTGAGAGAATATAGTAAAAAAAGGGAAATTAGGATGGTCGGTCAAAGAGGGAATGAGTAGGGTTTTGGGGTCATCTCTAAGTTAAAAATGTGAGACTGGATCTGGGGTGTTGGATCATTTGATCAACAACCCTGATATTTTGGGAGATGAGAATTATAAAAATGTTTTAATCCCTAAAAAGGGCAGCCTTGGATCCCTCTAATCTGATGCGGAGATGAAGTCTCAACAAAATTAAAGAAAAATTATAAAATGAGGATTAAACGTAGACCGTCGATGAGTTAGATCAACGGTCCAGATCAATTGTGCTTTCTATGTGAGTGAGGGAGACAGGTGACATGGTAAGCATAGATTGGCAACCTCTTAAAAAAATAATATAATGAAGCTTAATTAGTCTCAATAAAATATAATAAAAACTATAATAATTAAATACACGAATAATTACTATAGTTAAATAATTACTAAATATCATTTTTTCTAATTACTTACACAAAGTCTGAATTTATTTTGAAACAATAGGTTATTTCACCAAAATTAAGGAATAAACTTGTTGAATTAATTATAAGCCTATGTGATGCATATGAAAAATTATTTTAATGGTTTCAAAATAGTAAATAGTAAAGATAGTATGCTTGTAATCATGCAATTACTAAATTACTAATTAACACCATTAAACGTAATTTTTATATGAAAAATAGGTATTATTATTTAGAAAAATATCTTGAACATATTTATTGAAAATCAATAAGTGTAAGTAAATTAAATTTAAAAGGAGGGTCAAAATTGGTCGGTCAACAACTGCCCCTCTTTGATTGGAGACGATGAAAGAGTTCTCGGAGAAAGAAATTGAACTAAGGCCAATTTTATCCTGACATTAGGTATACATTGCAGGAATGGAATAGGGAGAAGATTATGAGTTGTAGAATTGGGGAAGGAGTTAAAGAAAATTCCAGGGGAATTGTGGAATGTTAGGGCCGAATTCTGGCTTTGAATTGCTTACATACTTCGGGCTTAACAAGGATCAGGCCTCATGTAGTTCTGGAGTGATGGTTTGTAGGAGGCGACGCCTGCAGAAATTGCCCTAGTATTGTATTATGACGATACTGCGAGGCGGAAGATTTGGTACCCCTGATAACTCTGAAGCGCGGCTTGATTTGAAAGATTTGAAGAACTAGAGTTCTACTGATCGTTTTTGAGTTTGAGTTTGAATCCTCGGCCTGCTTATAAGTTTGTTATCCTTCATAGTGTTGTAGCTTGGTTTGCTGCTTAGAAGAAGTTCCACATTGTGATGTTTGTTCCTGCAAAAATGAAATACACATATACCCATTTATCGTAATACAGATATGTTAAGATATGATGTAAATGATGCAGAAATGATGATGCTTGGCTGCCAACTAGCCGTTATTTGGGATTGAGATGACGAGATAGTTGAATTTGACTCGATTGTTAACTGGACTGTGTACCATTTCGCAACTGTCGGAGCATTAAGTCCCGAAACGTTGTGCATCTCCATGCTATGGGAGTAGTTGACTTGTAATGTAGAATGTATCTCTGCGTAATGGGAGTAGTTGCATTAAAATGTAAAGTATCTCCGCACGATGGGAGTAGTTGCAACAACATGTAAAGTATCTCCGCACAATGGGAGTTTGTCACTTGAAAAACATAATCATGCTGTAAGCTGCATGAGCAAAACGTCAAAATATTCAAGATAAAAATAAAAAAAGTAAGGAGAATGCCCAAGAGATACTCTTGACTGCAAGACAAAGTTGCAGCCGTTGATCAGCAACACGTTGGTGACGAGGTTTGCGACTATCTACTTGTAATCTCCAATGTGGCAGGTGGCAGTGCGGATCGCTCCCGTTGGCGAAGAGAACAGTTTGCTATATACAAGGCTTTGATTAGCAAAGCTGACAGCTCAATTTATACAGGCGCTCCGATTGATTGAGCTGATAGTTTGAGATATACATGGCTCCGGTCGGTGAAGCCGATGACTCGATTTGTATAGGGCGCTCCGATTGAGCTGATGGTTTGCTATACACATGACTCCGGTTGGCGGGGCCAGTGGCTTAATATGTACAGGGCACTCTGATTGAGCTGACGGTTTGCTATTCATATGGCTCTGGTTAGCGGGGCCAGTGGCTCGCTATATATAACATGCTTCGCTTGGTTAAGCATATGGTTTGCTATTTACAATATGCTCCGCTTGCATCAGCGGTCTGGTTCCGAAATACCTGCAAAGGATTTGAGAGTTAGTTTTCAGCTATATGAGGAAAGATTTAAATAATGAAAGAGAGATGATAGCTATGAGAGTGGTGGATCCGTCATTGCTTCGGCATGCCCTAGTGTTGCCTTATATCCTGTCGGTCCTGCATTCAAAGAAATATTTTTAGCTGGGG
>MCJB01018760.1:0-23109 GCA_002018475.1 Nicotiana obtusifolia | reverse complement strand
GGGAGGGGAAGGGGGGAGGGGGAGGGGTGTTGGTTTGTGTCGACCGTACTCCTGGCTTTGCCCCGGGCCTGGTGAGGTTACCCCATAAAGTTCAATAGGTGGAACGGTAGTTTTGTTTTAGAAAACATTTTGACATTTTTTTATCTTATGGCAAATGCCATCGTTTCGAATTCTAACATGCTTAGAGATTCCCTCATACGCGAATGTTGTTTCTGGAAAACTTTGTTCCGTTGATGTCGATCCTTTGACATGTTCCTGATGACATAGCTTCATGTTGTCGCGATTGCGTCCTAATCTAAATCAATGCGTTACAAAGGTTTTCCTAGGGTTGTGACCTAACACTTTCAGGTTGCCTACGTATCTGAAACAGAATCAGGTCTGAACATAGTTCGTGGGTACGATATAGAAATTATGATGATGACCGAGCCTGACTCAGGCAGCCTACATATCCAAATAAAATCAGGTCAAAACGTAGTTCGATTACAATAGATGCAAAATGATGAGATTGAAAATGAAGTGGCCCAATCTGACACAGACTACCTACATATCCAAATGGAATCATGCCAAAATGTAGTTAAATTACAACAGATGACTGAATCAAATGAGATTGGCTATGTATTCCTTCATAAGAAAATCAAATTGTGGCGTAGTTCTGAATACATGCAAAATGATATTTTGATTTCCTATTACAAAGAAGAGGGGAGAGATACCGGTCCCTACGTGGGTTGCCTACGTATCACTCCCTGGGAAGTCAGGTCGGGCGTAGTTCCGTTACAACCAAAACCTAGCTCTACTGTCATCAAATGTAATATCTCTTGATTAAATCTGAATTGATAGGTTTCGTGCTAACTCTTCCGTCCATCTCTGCCAAGATTAGAGCTCCTCCCGACAACACCCGATGGACCACGTAAGGACCTTGCCAATTTGGCGCACATTCTTTTGGCTTCTTCTTGATGAGGGAATATTTTCTTTAAAACCAACTGCCTCGGTGTAAATTGGTGAGGTTTCACTCTTTTGTTGAATGCACTAGCTATTCTATTTTGATACAGCTCACCATGGCACACTGCGTCCATTCTCTCCTCATCGATGAGAATGAGTTGCTCCTGCCTGACCCGTATCCATTTTGCGTCATCTAACTTGGCTTCTTGAATGACCCTTAAAGATGGTATCTCGACTTCTGCATGTATGGTATTGTCCATTATTTTTAGTACAATCCTCTTGATGCTTTTGTTGGCTGGTTCAACTGCTCCATTCATTTGCAATTTGTAGACTGCAGAGTGATAGTGGAACATTTTGAACTTCTCACAAATATTCCTCATGAGAACACTGTTGAGATTGGCTGCATTATCAGTGATGATTGACTCGTCTATCCCAAACCGGCAGACTATGTTGATACGGATAAAATATGCCACTACTTTCTTCGTGACGACTTTGTATGTAGAAGCTTCGACCCACTTGGTGTAGTAATCAATGCCTACCAAGATGAAACGGTGTCCTTTGATGCGGCAGGCTCTATAGGTCCGGTTACGTCCATGCCCCTAGCGGCAAACGACCAAGGTAAACCTATTACATTTAACTGATTAGGTGGAACACGGATGAAATCCCCGTGGATCTGGCACTGGTGATACTTCTGCACATAGCGGATGCTATCACTTTCCATGGTCATCCAAAAGTATCCGACTTTTAAAATCTTCTTGGCCAAAGTGAAACCATTCATATGAGGTCCGCATGTCCCTGCATGTATTTCTTGTAGCAATCTGGTCTCTTGAGCAGCATTCACACTTCTTAACATACCCAAGTCTTGGGTCCTCCTGTAAATGACTTTCCCATTGAGGAAAAAGTGATTTGCTACCTTTTTAGTGTTCACTTCTGACCATTGGTGGTGTTCTCTGGATACTCTCTTGTTTCAATGAACCTTTTGATGTCGTGGTACCATGGCTTACCATCTCGCTCTTCATCTACATAAAAATAGTACACATGCTGATCCTAGACCTTTATCTCAATAGGGTCGATGTAATTCTTATCTAGATGCTGGATCATGGATGACAAGGTTGCCAGAGCATCGGCAAACTCGTTCTGGATCTTGGGAATGTGTTTGAACTCGATCTTTGTGAACTTCTTGCACGGCTCATATAAATAATGCAGGTAGGGAAGGATCCTGACGTTCTTGGTGGTCCATTCTCCTTGAACTTGATGTATCAACAGATCAGAATCTCCTACGACCAGAAGCTCCTTGATGTTCATGTTGACTGCCATCCTAATCCCGAGGATGCATGTTTCATACTCGGCCATATTATTGGTGCAGGGAAACCTTATCTTTGTTGATGCTAGATAATGCTGTCTTGATTCTGAAATCAAGACTGCCCTAACCTACTCCTTTGAAATTTGTTGCTCCATCAAAAGGAAACTCATTTTGCATCCTGGGTATGATTTTGCAATGTCTTCTCCGGCAAACAACACTTCTTTGTCCGAAAAGTATGTAGTATGCGGCTCATAATCCTTGTCCACCGGATTCTATGCATGATGGTCAGCTAATGCTTGTCCTTTGATGGCCTTCTGCGTTACGTACACAATTTGAAATTCGCTGAGAAGAATCTGCCACTTGGCCAGTTTTCCTGTAGGTATCGGCTTCTGGAAGATATACTTGAGCAGGTGGAAATGGGATATTAGATGTGTGGTGTATGCTGACATGTAGTGCCACAACTTTTGGGCGATCCCAGCCAAAGCACAGCAGGTGCACTCTATCAGAGTGTGTTTGGCTTCAGATGGTGTAAACGTCTTACTTAAGTAGTAGATAGCTTGCTCTTTTCTCCCAGTCTTATCGTGTTGTCCCAATACGCATCCAAATACATTATCCAAAACTAATAGGTATATCAATAATGGCTTCCCAAGATCGGGAGGAACCAACATTGGTGGATTTGACAAGTACTCCTTGATCTTGTTGAAGTCCTTCTGACACTCTTCTGTCCATTTTGTAGCGGTATTCTTTTTTAGCAGCTTGAAGATAGGATCGCAAATTACCCTAGACTGAGCTATGAATCTGCTGATGTAATTTAGCCTACCAAGGAAACTCATCACATCCTTTTTGCTTTTAGGTAGCGGTAAGTCTTGAATGGCTTTGATATTTCAAGGATCCAATTTTATCCCTTTCCTGCATACGATGAATCGTATACCTCGACAAGCGTCCGAAAAACTTCTTCAGGTTGTCCAAATGTTCTGCACTCTTTCGAGATTTAATAAGGATGTCATCTACATAAACCTCGATCTCTTTGTGGATCATGTCATGAAAGAGGGTTCTCATGGTCCTCATGTAAGTAGCACCAGCATTCTTGAGGCCGAATGACATGATTCTGTAGCAATAAACTCCCCAAGGCATAGTGAACGCTGTTTTCTCCGCGTCTTTTTCATGCATCAGGATATGATAGTACCAGGCAAAACAATCCATGAATGACTGCAGCTCGTGCTTCACGTATTTGTCGATGAGGATATGAATATTTGGTAAAGGGAAATTGTCTTTTGGACCGTCCTTGTTAAGATCTCGATAATCCACACATATGCTGATCTTCCTATCCATCTTTGGCACCGGTACGATATTTGCCAACCACGTGGGATAATTGATGACTCTCATCCCGTTTGCCTCTTTCTGCTTGGTTACTTATTCTTTTATCCTCAAACTCAAATCTTGCTTGAACATTCTGGGTTTTTGTTTGACTGGTGGTCTGGCAGGATTGGTATGCAATCGATGCGAAATGATGTAGGTGATTAATCCGGGCATATCGTCATATGGCCATGCGAACACGTCGATGTACTATTAGAGGTGCTCGACCAATTCCTCTTTCTGCTCTGCTTCTAAATGGTTGTTGATTCGAGTTTCTTTCATATCTTCTTTGCTTCCCAAGTTGACCACTTCCGTCTCTTTCAAGGTTAGGCTTTTTCTGGCTTTTCAACTGTTTGATCTTTTGTGGGAGATCATTTGGCATCATTCTTTCATCGTATTCCTCATAATCTAGACTGTTTGTTCGAGGGTTTTGTTACATGTCATAATCGCGCAAAGCATGTTTTTATCGTTTTGATTACAGAAAAGAAAAACTAAGTATAAATGAATCGATAAATAATTTTGCCATAATTTTAAGACAACAATTCTTTTTATTTCATCAAAGAGGAACTCTAAGCGTTCAAGGAGGCAATTGACAAAAGAGTACAGGCAAGGTTCAAGCCTCAATTGACCGTGTTTTTTTAAAAAATTGTTCACAATTCCACACTACCAAGACTCCCGCAAACTAAAGATGGGCTGGCGGTCAAATTATGCAAGTCCTCTCTTGGTTTGGTATTCCGAATGGTCGGTGACTTGATATCAACTTTGTCGTAGCATTCTTCAATCACGGTCACGAACAACCTTTGCATTCCATCGATGATGTTGTCCTCTGGTGTTGAGCTTTGACCCAGACCCGGAACACGCTCTGGCAGAAAAGAATTCTTCCCGAAACAAACGGTGTAAGTCTTTCCAATTGGAGGCTGATACCCTATGTCGGCTCTACCTTTCTGCGCCCTTTGCTCAATCGGCTCTATTATCCCATCCGATTGAGCTCCCAGCTAGGTCCCTGGTCGGTACCCGTACTTTATCATTTCTCTCATACCCATCTTTGATCTGTATGGTGACTGCATACCCAGATTTTGCTCAGTCTCCTCTATCTCCATAGTTTGCGTGATCTCGATCACAATAAAAGCTACCCCGTCTAATCATGCTATGGATGGAACTGCATATTCCAGAAAAGTTGATTGGCTCCATTCGCCATCAACTACAATCTCTAGACAACCCCATTCGAAGTTCATGCACTGATAGAGGGTAGACGGTACTGCCCTTGTCATATGTATCTAAGGCCTTCCCAGCAATAAGTTATATGAGGATGAAATTTCCATTACTTGGAATAGTATGGAAACTCAACTGGTCCAATTTGAAGAGCTAAATAGATTTCTCCAATGACGTCTTTCTGTGACCCGTCGAAAGCTATTACCCTCACATGGCTTTATTTCACTTCTCTTAGATGAATACCCAGCACTCGTAGGGTATAGATTAGGCAAATATTGACCCCGGATCCTCTATCAACAAGTACTCGGGATACCACCTTATCTCCACATTTGACGGCAATGTGTAAAGCTGTGTTGTGACCCACACCCTCTATGAGAAGTTCATCTCTTTGGAAGGTAATCATGTTCGCTTCGTCCATCTTTTTGATTGCCACTGCCAGTGCCTCGCTGGTAGTGTTGCTCGGCATGCTCACTCCACTTAATACTTTCATCAGGGCGTCTTTGTGACTATCAGAACTCATCACCAGATCCATGATCAATATATGAGAAGGGGTTTTCTTCAATTGTTCTTCCATGGAGTACTCTTAGTTGACACCTTTTCCAAAATTCTGTGGCCTCAGTATTTGCTATGTTCATTCTATGCATCTGTTCCCATCCTGGATTCCCTCAGTTTACCTCCTCCGAAGCGTAACACCTCTCTGACCTAGTCATTCCATAAGCAGCTGCAGAATCCGTCATCTTGCCTTCTCCTTTTCAACGATATGTTGACGAGCGCAAAACACAACATGAAATTGATGCTTACTAGTCAAAAATTGTATAATAAAATATCGTCTCCACTAGGATTGGATTTAAATAATGTTCCAGTAATTTCTGGCTTAATTGCTATTCAGGAGGATCAACACTTGAGTTTGAGTGATTATTACTACAATTAACTACTATTAATTAGACCCAATTAGAGAGAGTGAGAGATGATCTAAAATGGTTTGTAAATAATATGAGAAATAAAGTCACTTTTAATGTTCTAATGATTCTCACGAATTCACTCGATAATTAGCTTATATGTAAGGCTAAAATTGCTCTCTCGATTAAATCTGAGCTCTACAAAATAAACTAATATGAAGCATTGTGAACACATGCAAGAACACGTTAATGGGCCAGTCTTTAGGAAAATGTCTCTCGAATATTCCCCTAACTTGGTTTAATCAACAATTCAAAAAGCTCTCTCGATTACTTAGAAGAATCACTAAATTAAACCAAACCAAATAATGCAAATTAATCACTAAAATATTCCTCTTTCGATTAAATAAACTGGTGAACAAATTTGCAATCAATTCAAATCACCATAAATGAATTCATGCAATTAAACTACAGTTAAATCTACAAACAGCACTCAAAACACCATATCCATCAAAACCCTATTGAAGAACTACTCCATAGATATGGAGAAAGTCATCACAAATAAGTTTAAGAACATAGAAATATCAAAGAAAACTTTACAATACAAACTCTCATTTTGTACCGATTGTTGGCAAGAGAATTGATGAAATCTTGTGTCTTCAAGCCGTAGTAGCTCCCCAAAATTCTCCTACGTCGAATCCCCCTTCAAAACTGTGTTTAGGAATATTTATACCGTGTACAAAAAACCCTTGGACCACACTACCATTAATGAGACGAAATACAAAACCGAAGCCGAAATTGTACTACCGCATCGCCCAAAGCATCATCCATTACGTCGCATTAGGCAAGAGGATTTAGCTGCTTGTTCTCTGAACTTCTGATGCACAACTCCAAAGCTGCGTCGCTCCATGCGATGCGGAATACGTCGCACAAAATCCTTGGCTGTTTCGTTCATTGCTGGAAGGTAAGTTCTTCTTGGCCTTTTCTTTCTTTTCTTATTTTGCAGGTTTACTGTTACACGGCGCCTTCCTGAGATTCTTTGGAAGGGAAACGTAAGGCTAAGCAATCGATGTCAGTACGATTATTGTCCACCAACTAAGGTCCCCTCCGTACGCTAGACTAGATTGCCAGTGCCATACGGGAATATCAATGTCGTGAGCAACTGATAACAGAAAAGAGAATTGAGAATGAAAGAAAGTTTGATTGCATAAATGAAAGCTATTACAGAAAAGATACGCGGTGTCGAGGGGTAGAGACACTAGTACAGAGAATTGTTTGCCTGCTAGAAAGTTTTGAATGCTTGATCCCCCCTGATGATGCTTTAAAAAAATAAACCAAAGTTATATGACTTTACAAAAGGAAGCTCTAGGGGCACACTAAAAGAAAATAAAGTAAATCTACTCTATATTTACAATGAAAAGGACTTAGTCTTCTACAAGGTAGAAACAAGTCCGTTTGCAGCAACTTTGTCTTTAGCATCAGGGTCCGCGCGCGGCGCGCTGTGGGCATCTGCCTGTTGCTGGGCACTGGCGCTGGTTATTAGGTGGGCGACAGAGGCGCTTGTGCGTTTGACACTTGGAGCTGCTGAGACCACGAGGCCGACCGTGGCGCTGGGCGTTAGGAGGCTTACTAGGACGCCACAGGGCGCGTCCAAGGGGTCATGGGGCATGGCTGGAAACCCGCCCATGAAATTCTCCCCCACCTGAGTTGGCAACGTCCTTGGCGCCTTACTTGGAAGGTAGTCACAAGTATTCTCCTCTGCATCACGTCCCTGCCATTTCACCAAGAACTCTTGGTGATCTTTCCTTGAGGCATGAATCACTCTATCATCATGAAGAGCTTCAACACACCTTTTCCCAGTTGAATTGGGGCCTTGGATGCTGGGTAGTTGGCTCCGTGAGGAATCCTCCGTATCTTCCCGAAAAGGTTTCAGGAGACTGCCATGGAAGACGGGATGAATTTTCCACCAAGCTGGGTTATCCACCCGGTATGCAACTTTCCCAATGCGCCTTTATTTGGACAAGGGTCCATTATATTTTTGCAATAGGCGAGGGACATGGACTCCCGCAAACAAGTACTGCTTTGAGATTTTGACCATCACTTTGTATCCTACCTAATACTCAACAAAGCGACGATTTTGATCAGCATGCCTCTTCATCCGCTTTTGGGCTTTGACAAGATAGCTCCGCACTATCTCAAAATTTCGGTTCCATTCTCTTGAGAAGCTAGAAGCTCGAGGAGATTTTTGACATGTTTGGTGCATTCACAGTGTGTGCGAGTAGTGGTTGCTGTCCGGTAACAATTTCAAAAGCGCTCTTGTTGGTATTAGAGCTCTTTTTTGAATTGAAACACAGTTGAGCAACATCCAAAAGCTTCACCCAGTTCTTCTGCGATCCAGTTACAAAGTATTTTTCCAGCATGCCATTGAACCGCTACTTCTAGCTATGAGATTGCGGATGAAAGCTTGAACTATGGCTTAATTTTGACCAAGGCACTTAAAGAGTTGAGTCCAAAAGTTGCTAATGAAGCGCGAGTCGCGATCACTAACGATGTCATTGGGCAGGCCCCGATATTTGACAACATGAGAGAAGAAGATTCGAGCTATATCTTCTGCTGATATATACTGTGGAGCTGCTATAAAGGTAGCATACACGGAAAATCGATACAATACAACCAAGATAGTTGTGAGATCCCCGACCTTGGGTAATCCGGTGATGAAATCCAGGGAAACGTTTTCCCAAGGTCTCTTTGGGACAGCCAGTGGTTCCAAGAGTCCTGCTTGTGTCAGACGGTCCGACTTGTCCTTCTGGCATACTAGACAAGTCTTCATATACTGAGCGACGTCATCGGCCATTTGAGGCCAATAATAGTTCTTCACCAGGATGACTGACCCACAAAGTGTCGTGGCATTCCGACAGAAGGGTCCTTCGCGGATCCCCTCCTTTGGGAATATAAAGTCGGTTTTCTTTCACTTTTAGGAAACCACCTTCTGTGTAGAACTGGCGAGTCTAGCCTTGTTCTACCGAATTAGACAAATACTGTGCAGCAGGATCCTTGATGAGTAGACCTTGTATTTGGTCTTTTATGGTGGTGGCTACTTTGCTGCCTCTTAGGGTGGCGAGTATGCACACTGATGCTAGATCCGCTCTCCGACTGAGTGCATCGGAAACATGATTAGTCTTCCCACTACAGTACTCCAAGTTGAAGTGAAGTTCTACTAGGAGTTCCTGCCATCTGGCCTGTCGACCATTTAGTTTAGGTTGAGTCATGAAATGGATAACAACTGTGTTGTCTATCTTGACCACAAACGGGGTTCCCAGCAGGTAATGCCTCTAAAGGCGTAAGCAATGGACGACAGCCAATAATTCCTTCTCGTGGGCAGCATAGCGCCACTCTGCATCCTTTGACTTCTGGTTCTTGTATGCTACCAGATGCCCTTCTTGTAGCAAGACTCTACCAAGTGCATAGTCGGACGCATCCGTTTGTACCTCGAACGACTTGGCCAAATCAGGGAGGGCCAAGACGGGGCTACTAGACATAGCCGCTTTCAATGCGTTGAAGACCTCCGCTAGCCTGGGTCCCAATCCAAAGGTGTGACCTTCTTGAGAAAGTCTGTCAGTGGTACTGTGATGAAGGAGTAATTCTTCACAAAACGACGATAGAAGTTGCATAGGCCAAGGAATGCCCTCAAGGCGTGGACATCCTTAGGCAGCAGCCATTTTGTGATAGCCTGAATCTTCTGTTGGTCCATCTTGATCCGCCCTTCCTCAATGACATGCCGAAGGAAGTTGATTTGTTTTTGAGCAAAGGAGCATTTGGACAGCTATGCATATAATTCGTGCTCCCGCAATTGTGTTAGGACCATCCGCAAATGCTCCAAGTGTTCTTCCAGTGTATGGCTATATACGACAATGACATCCAAGTAGACCACCACGAATTCGTCAACATATTCTCGGAAGACTTGGTTCATCGGTGCAAAATTTGGCTGGTGCATTAGTCAAGCCGAATGGCATAACCAGGAAGTTGTATGACCCATATCTTGTCACGCACATCGTCTTGTGTTCATCGCCCTCTGCAATCCGAACTTGCCAATAACCTGTCTTCAGGTCAATTTTGGTGAACACCGCCATACCACCCAATCTGTCGAACAAGTCTGCCATGAGCGGAATAGGATACTTGTTCTTCACAGTGATTTTGTTTAGAGCCCCGTAATCCACACAGAGTCGTAAACTCCCATCATGTTTCTTTTGGAATAGCACAGGGGACTTGTATGGCTACTTGGAGGGTACGATGATCCCTATGTCTAGCATTTCTGTCAATTGTCTTCAAAGCTCGGTGAGTTCAGGTTGTGACATTCTGTACGGCGCCCGGGCAGGTGGCTTCGCACCCGGCACCAACTCAATCTCATGGTCCACAGTGTGCCTAGGCGGGAGTCGCTTTGGCATGTCTTGTGGCATGACATCTTCAAATTCCAGTAACAGCTCCTTCACGGGTGCAGGATGAGGACCCGAGGAGCATTCTATATCCTCAATTGACAGGGTAGCCAATAAGGCTAAGCAATCAATGCCAGTACAATTGTTGTCTGCCAACTGAGGTCCCCTCTGTACGCTAGACTAGATTATCAGTGCCGTACGGGAAAACAAATGTCGTAGGCAACTGAGAACAGAAAAGAGAAGAGAATTGAGAATGAAACGAAGCTTGATTGCATACTGAAAGCTATTACAGAAAAGCTACGCGGTGTCAAGGGGGAGAGACACTAGTACAGAGAATTGTTTGCTTGCTAGAAAGTTTTGAATGCTTGATCCCCCTAATAATGCTTAAAAAAATAAATCAAAGTTACATGACTTTATCTAAGGAAGCTGCAGGGGCACACTAAAAGAAAATGAAGTAAATCAACTATATATTTACAATGAAAAGGATTTCGTCTTCTATAAGGTAGAAACAAGTCGGTTTTGCAACAACTTTGTCTTTAACATCAGGGTCCGCGCGTGGCGTTGTCGGCATGCGCGGCGCTATGAGCATCTGCCCGTGGTTGGGCACTGGTGCTGGTTTTCAGTTGGGCGACTGAGGCGCCTGTGTGCTTGTCACTTGGAGCTGCCGAGACCACGGGGCCGACTGTGGCGCTGGGCATTGGGAGGCTTGCCAGAACTCCGCGGAGTGTGTCCAAGGGGTCATGGGGCATGGCTGGAAAGCCGCTCATGACATTACATATTCCTTTAATTATTTGTTTGCCTTGTGTCTTTATAATTGTTTGTCCACTCATCACATAAGCATGAGCCAATCAAAATGGCTTGGCCATATTAGAGGAATTTTCTTGGTTCTTCACTTCTTTGTGCCCAATTATCTTTTTTTACCCAATTTTCACTCAAATAGTTTTCCTACACATAAAACGCATAATGAGTATAAATTATTCACATTTTAGCTTAACACAAATAAAGTGTAGTGTATAATAGGTGTAAAGTAGCCAAAAACTTGTATTTTTAGACTACCATCAACACCCCACACTTAAATCATTGCTCCTCCTCGAGCAATACAAATTACACTTCCAATAGAGACGACTTTTTCATGCAACTCTCCTAACTCATCCTATCAAGAATAATTAAAACAGAATAAGCACTCTATCATACCATCCTAGCCTCAAGGCTTGACTCTAAAGCACCACGTATTTTTCACAACCTGCTCACTTACTCTCACACTGAGGTCAACGTCATACCTTTTCTTTTTGCATGTCATCTGCCCTCACACAAAAAATAGAGAGCAGTTCCACACACAATAAAATTCAAGAACAGATAGGAACTCAAGATAGAAATAATTCACTCACTCATAGAATTTAAATTCATATGCCGCAAAAGACGTACCATAGGCTTGCTCGTAGTGTAATACTCTTCTAATTGAGCTCGTTCAATCAAGGATCAAGCAGGACTTTATTTTGGTTGTAATGTAGGCTGCAGGACGAGTAGGATATAATTGGATATAGTGACTACACTTCGTCAAGCACTTTAATACATATACATCAACAATTTAAACCCCACACTTGTTGAACCAAACACCAACCTTCACAACATATTAACTTCAAGCTCCAAATTTCTTTAAGCACAAACAAAGCAAAATTTACCACTAGCAAGGAATATTTTTTTATAATATGTACAAACGCTAATTCTTTTTCCTTTTTCTAGATTCCGATTTTCTATTCTTTTTTTTTTTTTTAAATTCCCTACAAGTGGCTCTCACAATTATTTTCGAAACAGTGCACCTTTTTTCTTTTTCTATAGTTCCACTCAATAACCCAACCATACATCCACTTAGCTCTTAACAAGCTCATGACAAATTCAAGTGCTCAAGAGAGATAGAAGGTTCAAACAAATGGTCAATTCAATCAAAATGGATCAGACTTGTAGTGTGGTTGCCAAAGAAATAGCAATACAGGCTCAACATGGCTAACTAAAATACACATTCATTAGGTGGGTCACAGGCAAATATCTGGCTCAACAAAGAAATGCCTATATCACTTCCTAGACTGAACAAGACTCTTATTTTCCTTTACAAACACACGGGGCAAGTTCTAGACATCAACTGACATGCACAGAATATCAACACAAAACTCACACACACATTGGCACAAAACTCACTTAGGATCGAATTTATCCCGACTCTCTAGTAAAAGCAGTTAAGCAAAGTCATAATCAACCAATTTAAGGCACTATGCAAGAGTCAAGAGCTGAGCCTAGGCGTCATAACTAAGGCACTCACCACACTCAAGGCACAACAAAGTCAAGAAAGATTATCCCCACTTATCACTACGACACAATATTTTTATTCCTACAAAACAAATTACTCGGTTCAAGTGAAAACCCTTGGAAAAGAACCGCGGTACAAAGAAAAATCAAGGGGGAACTGTTACACTACTTAAAAATAAAATAAAAAATAAAAGACATATTTTTTTAATTTTTTGATTTTTTTTTTTCCGACCTTAATCCCTCAAGAAAACAGTCGAAGAGATCCATCATCGGGAAACATCTAACTTTTTTTATAAAAAATGACGAAAAACACAAAGATTAAAGAAAAAACACATACACATATTTACATCCCCCACCCACCCATTATATTGTGGCATGTCCCCATGACACACAAGTAAAAAGTAAGAGGTAAAGGAAACTCCCCTGAATTTCTTTTTCGTTTTCGAGAACTGATGAACTCCACCCCTTATTCTGAATGCATTCCTCTTTTTTGCTCCTCGGACTTCTTTATAGTGCTCACTAGGCCAAAGTACTCTGAGGATATCTACAAGACCCGCTTTTTTCTTTCTTTGTTGGCTTTATTTTGAGCGGTGAACTATTCTTGTAGGGTCATTCTCAACTTTTTCCTAACTTTCACAAGATCAATCAATGCATCTTCCTGCAAATCTCCAAAACTAAAATTCACATGATTAAGGTTAGAATAAAAAACAAAGAAGAAAGGTCATGTGGATAATCCTCTGGTATGTTCAAGACCAATTCTTTCTCATTCTCTTCTACTAAAGGTTGTAAATGAGGAAAGGTGGATGGGGGTTTAAAATCTTCTTTTATTGCTTGACACTCAACCACAGCCTTATTTTCAATCATCTCAGTTGAATCAGAGTCCTCTTGTATCGTGGAAATCTCCCTCTGTAGACGCTCATCCTCTCGGGTAGGCTTATTCTCGCAGGGTATCTCCTCCATGTATTTACTATCAAAATGCAATGCGCGTTCTGAAAGTATGTTAACTAGTCTACTCACTCGCGCTGTTAGGTTCTTAATGGCTTCATCATTTTGCATAAACCTTTCTTTAACACTATTCATGAACCTATGCATAAGCACTTCTAAACTACCATTCTCCTCTTGAGGTGGTTGTCTCACTTCACGTTCATTCCAGCTATAATAAGGATATTCATCCCAACAAGAGCCAGGATTGTGCCCATATGAATCCTCATACCTGTACGGACTGGAAACAAGTGAGACTATTCAAAATACGAATCATAGGAAGAATACATACCTCCTTGACAGTCAACCCATAGATGATTTCCACCGCATTTAAAACACATAGCAGACCGCTGGTTGTACTCCATCTTCACAGCATTTAGAGTTTAATATCCAAAATATTTTCTTTAAGCTTTCTCCCTAGCACTTGTCAGGTACTACAAAAGAAATCTTGAAGACAAGTTAACTAAAAAAAATAAAAAGAAAAAAAGTTAATTCCCAAATTAGCGCCAAAAATTATTTAAAAAAAAACAGGAACAACGAGGTGATAGAGAGAGAGAGTCTGGCGACGAGGCGATAGAGAGAGAAACCCACGATCTCCTCTAATGGCGACGCCGGACGGCGCACCACCGACTAGCGAACCCCCCTCCACCCCCTCTCAACCCCCCACCATAACCCCGAGCAACTCACAACCCCTAATTACTCTCACATCCTAAAACCCGCTACACTGAACTCCACAACACATGCAAACCCTAGTTCGAGCTCAATCGCACCGATTCCATTCAAGAAAGCAACTTTCTTGCATGGACAACCCATCGTCAAATTCACAGAAGCATAAGTGAGCCACATGAATTTAATTGAGGGGCTACAGTATGTTGTTTTAGGAAAATTTTTATATGGTTGGCCAGACATCGAAGAACTGAGAAGAATCATCCCACTGCAGTGCGGAATCAAAGGTGAATGCAACATAGGCTTCTTCCGTGGTAAGTATGTTCTAATTAGATTAACCTTGTGGGAAGATTTTATCAAGATTACATCGAAAACCACATACTATCTCAAAGCTAAAGATGGCTATGAGTATCAAATGCGCCAATTAATAAATGATGCTAAATTTAAGCTTGGAGAAGAAACCCCTATGGCAATGGCATGGATATCCTTCCCACAACTATTGCCCACTTATTTTTAAAAGAATGTTTGTTTTCTCTTGCTTCGGTAGTGGGTAAACCACTGCACCTTGAAATGGAAACTATTAACAAAACAAGGCCTGACTGTGCTAGAGTAAAAGTTTTGGTTGATCTGTTAGCTGAATTACCAAAGAAAGTCAGAATGGATATTGAAAATGAGGCAACAGGAGAAATTAGAACAGAGTGGGTCAAACTCCAGTACGACTGCATTCCCAAGTATTGCAAGCAATGCAGACTATAAGGACATGATGTAGATGAGTGCTGGAAATTGCACCCAGAACTGCTACATACAGAATCAACTGAACAGCAAGAAGCTAGAAGCAAAGAAGAGGAAAGTAAGAAGCAAAAGGGAAAGGAGAATACGCCCCTGATGATCCTATCAAGCAGCAAAGTTGTTGGCAATGCAAGCTCCCAATAGAAGGAGGTTAAGGATAACAGAGTGAAAAACAAGCAAAGTTCAAAGATAAACAAGTTGAATTTGGACAGGAATTGATTCCAGTTAACATGTTCACTTAGCAACTCCAAACATCCAATAAATTTTCCATGTTGGAATTGGAAAACAGCAATGCCAATACATAAAGTCAAAGGGAGCTGATTGCAAAAGTATCTAGTTAAAAGAACCCTCCTGCATACACAAGCACAGCAACACACTTGCAAATAGTTGAAGAACCTACCTGCTCTGCAGCAGCTGTCACCAATCCAAACACATCAACAGACAAAAATTCAAAAGGAAGTGCCAATAAACAAATAGCAAGAGTAGAGAAGCTAATGCACCCCACAGAACAACTACCAATCCCAAACATTGCTAAAAGGAACAACAAGGAAAGAGATGCAGAGAAAGAAACTCAATCACAATCAGAGAAAAAGAAAGACACCACAAAAGACTCCCCTTGCCAGTGGGTGCAGAAAAACTTCTATACAAATGAGGTCACAACCAACACCTCTCATCAGAATCCACAAGATACCTTGGTAGAAAGGACAATATCCAGGACAACAAAGAAAAAAACAATAGAAGCAAAATTAGAAAAGATGCTTGAAAGACCACAAGGAAGTCCAGGAAGACTTTGGGCTGACCAAATTGAAGAGGATTCAGAGGAAGGTGAAATTTCACAGCAAATGCAAAGTGAGGGGGATGCAACTGATGAGGAAATAGGAAGGATAATCAAAGTGAACATCATCCTACCAATGACACTTTCACATCAACAAAAAATAACAGCAGAGATAAAAACAATCTACTACTATTGACATCAGACAAGGAAATACATTAGCTAAGGACATACAGTAGCCAAGGATAAACCAGTACTGCAGCTCATGTAGTAGAAGCCAATGAGACAGCAAAGGCATACTTACAAGAGAAAGTAGACAAAGATCAGAAAAAGAAGCGAGCCCAAGAAAAAGACTTAATCTCACCATGCTCCAAGGAGGAAAAGCAAACAGCAGTTTTCAAAGTAAAGAATCTTAGCATCAGAGCAACTGCAAGAGAAGAAACAAATCATCATGAGCACCCAGGCAAAGACCTAGATGAAGAAACAACTGATCAGATTTTCCTAAAGGTTGCCAAACAAGGAGACCTCTCCCCAGCACAGATAGCAAAGATCAAGTCCGCAACTAAAAGAAGAAAGAAGCAAAACAAAGAACACAACAACCCCTCTGCAACATGGGTACAAACAAGAAGAGCTCTGACACACTCCAACAATCAATAATGAATGCAATCATATGGAATATAAGGTCTGTAAATACAATGCAAGCTTTTGAAAGGCTCATCACACTGCACAAAAAATATCATTTTGATTTCATTGGCATACAAGAACCAATGCAACACGCAAGGAAAATAAAGAGATACAGAAGAAAGATTGGCCTACCTCAAGCTGTGGTCAATGTTTCTAATAAGATCTGCGTATTTGTAGAAGAAACATATGAAGCCATAGTACTACATGACATGGTACAACAGCTAACTCTGAGGCTACTTCACACAGAAACTCAAGTGGAATTCATCCTCACACTAGTATATGCTAAGTGTACTCAAACAGAGAGAATAGAACTGTGGGATTCATTATATGACATTGCACAGGACACAACAGTTCCATGGCTGGTTGGAGGTGACTTCAATATCAGATGGTATGAAGAAGAGAAATTTGGAGGCCTCCCAGTGCCAATCAATGATGTAGATGACTTCAGACACTGCATCAACACTTGCAACTTAACTGACCTTGGATTAAAAGGCAGCATCTTCACATGGTGGAATGGCAGAGCAGAGGAAGATTGCATCTTCAAAAGATTAGATAGATGCCTTGCCGACATAGAATTCCAGCAAGCTTTCCCAAGGCTAGAAGTCACTCACACGTCCAAGATAGGCTCAGACTACATCCCCCTTCTTTTAAAATACGATATGGAAGCAATACAATCAAGAAGCCATTAAAATTCCTCAATCTCTGGAACAAACATGAATCATTCAAATCAGTAGTGATAGAAAACTGGCAAAAACACTTCTATGGTGACCCTTTCATCCTCTTTTATCACAAGCTCAAAAAGCTTAAAAAGCTCTATCACTGTGGAGCAGAAGAACTTTTGGAGACATATTCCAAATCATTGCAAGCATGGAAGAGGTTGTTCTGGTACATGAAAAGCAATTTGAGGAAAGACCAACACAACAAAACCAAGAAAGACTAAAAAAGGTCCAAGCTCTGCTAATCAGGCACCTAGCAATAGAGGAAGAGTTATGGAGACAAAAAGCAGGCATGACATGGTTCAAGGATGGAGACAGAAACACCAAATTTTTCCATGCCCAAGTAAATGAAAAAAGAAAAAGGCTCCAACTAAGGAGAATCCAAAATAACACAGGCAGCTAGATTGAGGAACAGGAGAAAATTACAACAGAAGCAGTCAATTTTTATACAGAACAATTCACAGAGACGGCAACACCAACCAACTTCAGCAAACTTGATAACATCCCTCAATTGATAAACATGGAGAAAAACTCAGAATTGATTAGGCAGTTCACAAAAGAAGAAACCAAGCAAGTTGTCTTCAGTCTAAATGGCAACAGTGCAGGGGGACCAGATGGCTTCACAAGTGCTTTCTACCAAACATGCTCGGACATAATAGGAGAAGACATACACAATATGGCCATGGCTTTCTTCTCAGGGAAACAACTACCAAAATATGTTACACACACAAACCTGGTACAGCTACCCAAAAAGAAATAAGTGACAACATTCTCAGACATGAGGCCCATTAGCTTAAACGATTTTGTTAACAAAATCTTATCAAGAATCATTCATGAAAGATTGGTGGAGCTGCTGCCTAACTTAATTTCCCAAGAACAAGCTGGCTATGTTAAAGGTAGGACCATTGCTGAAAATGTCCTTCTAACTCAAGAAATCATCACAGACATCAGACTCGGAAGAAAAGCTGGACCAAAAGTGGTAGTCAAGCTTGACATGACAAAATCTTTCGACAGACTATCCTGGCTATTTTTGACAAACACCCTGATAATAATGGGATTCTGTGAGACCTTCATTAGTATGGTCTTTGGCATCATTGGCAACAACTGGTGCTCAGTTCTCATAAATGGTCAATCACATGATTTCTTCAAATCATCAAGAGGAGTCAAGCAAGGAGATCCACTATCACCTGCACTATTTATTCTTGCTGCTAAAGCTCTCTCAAGAGGTCTAAATGCCCTACACCTAAATCTATACTTCTGTGGCTATGGATTACCCAAATGGATCCCAAAGATAAACCACCTAACATATGCAACTAATCATGGAAACTTGATGGGCATTCATCTGCACATGTGGGCAGCATCATAGAAACTTTAATTGCATATGAGACAGCATCAAGGCAGAAAATCAACAAGAGCAAATCTGCAGAGTATCTGCATCACTCAGCCAACTCTGAGGTGGTCACAAAAGTGGAGAGCATCACAGGTATAAAAAAGCAGGAATTTCCCTTCACATACCTAGGATGCCCCATTTTCTACTCCAGAAGGAAGATGACACACTATCAAGAACTCATCAATAAAGTCTTAAACAAGCTGTATTCCTGGAAAGGAAAACTACTCTCAGTGGGAGGCAGGGCAGTTCTGATCTCACATGTTCTCCAAAGCATGTCCATATACCTTTTCTCTGTTGTCAACCCTCCCAAAAATGTCATCAATAAACTACACAAACTCTTTGCACAATTCTTCTGGAGCAACACAGTAGGAGGTAAGAGCAAGGCACTGGGCTTCCTAGAACACACTATGTATGCCATGTGAAGAGGGAGGAGCAGGCTTCAAATCCTTACATGATGTGTCAAAAGCTTTGTTCTGCAAGCTGTGGTGGAACTTCATAACCAAGCCAAGTTCCTGGAGTGCTTTCATGAGTCAAAATACTGCAAGAAGTTAAATGCAATCATAGTTCCATGGAAAAAAGGATCACACATATGGAGGAAAATGCTTGAATGCAGAGACATCATTGAGCACCAAATCATTTGGCATCCAAAAATGGGATCCTCACTTTTTTGGTTTGATAATTGGACAGGATTGGGAGCACTGTACTTCACTATGGCAAATAACTTTCCAATTGATGAAACCATACATAATGTGTATGATGTACTGCAGAATGATGGACACTGGAATCTGGAAAAAAATTCAGAAATCCTGCCCCAAGAACTAGCACTGCACATAGCAGAAAATGTTAAGCCACCAAATAGGGAAAACAACATAGATATACCATATTGGATGCTAGAACCTCAAGGCCATTTCAGTGTCAAAACTACCTGGGAGTATCTTATAAAGAGGGATGAACCCAAAAGAGCATTCAAAATGATTTGGGTACAAGGGCTGCCATTTAAGATTGCATTCTTCATATGGAAGGTATGGAAGACTAAACTACCCTTAAATGACTTCATGAAGAGATTGGGATATCTAATGCCATCAAAATGTTGGTGCTGCATAGAACTAAAGGAAGAAACCATGGTGCACCTCTTTTACACATCCAACACTGCAACTAAAGTGTGGCAATACTTCCTCTCAAGAGCAGGAATAAAGTGGGAAGGCTTAACCTTTCGCCAAGCAATAATAAAATGCTGGGCAGCACAAGTAGTTTCCAGGCTTAAACCAGTATTACAAGCTGTCCCATCATGCACTGTATGGGAACTCTGGAAAAGAAGAAACAGCTGCAAGTATAGAGAACAAGTTACCACCAGCAGAGTCATCTATCAGATCTCCACAACACTACAGGCATTGGTCCAAACTAGAAAGCCAGGAATCAAGGCTCCTCATAAATGGCAGGACCTTCTGCACATGATGGAAAACTACATCCCAAGAGTAAAATACAATAAAGTAATCTGGGAATTCCTAATGGCATGATGGATTAAGGTCAACACTGATGGAGCATCCAAAGGGAATCCAGGAAAAAGTTCAATCGGGTTTTGTCTGAGAGATGCAGCAGGGAGATCATATATGCACTTGGCAAAGAAACATCAGAAGGAACAAACACAACAGTAGAAGCTACAACCATAGTAGAGGCTCTGAGATTCTGCAGATCACACAACTATTCCCACATCTGGTTGCAAAAATATTCAATGCTGCTAAGCAACACAATCAATGAAACATGGAAACTGCCTTGGTGCATAACTGAGCAGATAGAGGAGATGCTGCAAAAAAAAGATCCCTCACACTAAAGGTGACACACATATACAGGGAAGGAAACAAGTTACCTGACAATCTAGCAAACTATGCACTTGAAATTGGAATAATTGAATGTCAAAACTTCTTGCAGTTAGATGCACAAGGTCGAAAGATGCTAAATGAGGATAAACTCCAATGCCCACACATAAGAGTAAAGATAACAAAGTAGCAAAGGAAAAAGCAGGACAGTGGCTACTACAAAGAAACAAAAGCCTAGGATGAAATAACCTCCTACCAACATGTTTTTCATTTCTCCAGGCACGTGGGAGGAACAAAGCAATGGCATCAATAAAAAGCTCAAGAGGGATCAGGGAAAACTGGGATAGAGACTCTACACTAATACGCTGCTCTCTTTTGCAAGAAACACTGGCCGGTTTTTCTTGGTCCAGAAGAACACCAACACACAAGGGGTATATCACACGAGCATCTAGGAAGCACCCCAAACTCTCAACTTTGACCCCACATGGTCATAGCAGTAACACAGCAGCAAAAAAGACTCCCTCAAAGCAAACAATCCTGGGGTCAGACCACACAAGGCAGCATCAACAACACAAATCCATCATGATGCACTACAGGAACCAGTCAACCATCTCAGAAGTCATGAACAACATTCCTATTGCTGCTATGGCATTTTGTCTGACCAACAAGCACCCTTTACAACATCAGCAACACTTCAAGCTAATAACATCTCAATTTGAAAGAACAAAGAGTATCATATCAACAATGTCACTGCCAGCAACAGAAAGATCTCATAAACAAATACCTCACCTCTCACATGTAGCACACAGGAAAAACTCAAAAATCACAACAATCCCAGCAGCAGCAAGACATCAATGAATTCAACAACTGCCACATCACAGAAAAAACCAGGATAAGGTTCAAGTTATTGTTGCAATTGCAATGTGTGGTATCAACACCAAGAATGCTCAATCTCTTGCAATTACAACAATCGCCATGGACCCCTCTGTCACAACACACCATTGGACCTCAAAACACTTCCCAATATACAGGAACAACAATGAGAACAATCAACAGCACGGAAATGTCATAGAGACACAACCAAGAAGCAATCGGCAAAAGTAACATCCAAAATTCTACATCAAAGATCACACAATCATAAAGCAGCAAAATAACAGAAACACAAGCAAAAGTTACTCCACTGTTTCTTTCACTGCAAATTGCTTGACAAGTTCCAGATCATTGCTGCAGTTACAAGGTGTGGTATCCGCAACTCTGGTGCTCAATCTCTTGCCGCTATAGCAATCATCATGGACACCCCTAGTCGCACTGCAACACTGAACAACATCTGGGACACGACAGAGGACACTAGCCTTCAATCAGCAACACAACAGCAACATGCCAAGCCAACATACATCACAGGATACAAGAGAAACAGCAAAACACCACCAGAAGCATCAGTCACACAGAAACAACAAGAAAACAAGCAGCAATCTCAAGGCAGAAACAGGAAAAAATAGCAACCCACAAAGGAACATCATCCCACTGCACCAGCTCCAGCAAACAAACAACAGAAGTGCTCCACCTGATCACTCACCAGCAAAAACAACCTTTTGCTCCAACTGGAATAGCCATCTTCAACATGCTTTCTCCTTACAAAGAAAAAGCAAAAATGAAGACAGCTCGCACTCTTTTGCTACTCCTTTGAGAATTCTATAAACCACTTTTGCACACTAGATGTACATACAAGGGATCACATCCCGGAACCAAATATTAGAAGCAGAAACATATGTACTTTTTTGTATAGACCTAGATCAATCACACCACATTTTTGTAAATGCGATTGTCTATCAATATAAAATAGACAATCGCCACATCACCATAGGTCTAACAATCCATCACTTTTTAGCCATATTTAGTTATCACTTTTGGATAACTAAGTGCACAATTACTCTATTATTGGAGGTAAGGTTTATGTCCCCCTCTATTTTTGTAATTTGATTCCATTAATAAAAACTTACTTTTAAACAAAAAAATATATTTTAAAAACTATTAATTACTAATCCCCGACAAGGGTGCCAAAATTTTACTAGCGCAAAACACAACACGAAATTGATGCTTGCTAGTCAAAGATAGCATAGTAAACTATCATCTCCACAAGGATTGGATCTAAACAATGTTCGAGTAATTTCTAGCTTAATTACTATTCAAGAGGATCAATACTTGAGTTTGAGTGATTATTACTACAATTAACTACGAAATTAAGAGTACTATTATTTAGACACGATAACAGAGAATGAGAGATGAAATAAAATGGTTTGTAAATAATATGAGAAATAATGGCCATGACATGATAGGTATAAGATATTTATTCGGATTTAACTCTGTTTAAATTCACTTCTAATGTTCTAATGATTCTCACAAATTTACTCGATAATTAGCTTAAACGTAAGGTCAAAATCCCTCTCTCGATTGAATCTGAACTCTACCAAATAAACTAATATGAAGTGCCGTGAAGATAGGCAAGAACACGTTAATGGGCTAGTCTTTAGGAAAACGTCTCTCGAATATTCTCCTAACTTGGTTTAATAAACAATTCAAAAAGCTCTCTCGATTAGTTAGAAGAATCACTAAATTAAACCAAACCAAATAATACAAATTAATCACCAAAATATTCCTCTTTCGATTAAATAAACTGGTGAACAAATTTGCAAGCAATTCAAAGCACCATAAACCAATTCATGCAATTAAACTAGAGTTAAATCTACAAACAACGCTCGAAACACCATATCCGTAGAAACCCTAGGCATGAACTAATCCATAGATATGGAGAAAGCCATCACAAATAAGTTTAAGAACATAAAAAACAACA